>JASDQU011175955.1:0-18749 GCA_032191745.1 Picea mariana
CCTGATGATGGACCACACTAGTTTGGTCCGAAACGTCGAAGAAAACAAAACCTATGCGATGGATCCAGAAGCTCTCTCTGAACAAGTTTATTCCTTGTTTATTAGTCATAATTAGTCATTATCCAGTCTCCTATATTTTAGGGGAGAATATTCCACCTGGAGAATATTCTCTTTCAGTTGACACTTCAATTTGACTAGTTGAGTTGAGTTTAGATGTTGCATTGGTTTTGTCACCATGCAACATTGGGATCCTCACCAACTCACTACTCTTTGTTTAGTCAGTTAACTGAAGACTAGTTGACTATTTAACTCAGCTAGGTGGCAGTTCACTCCCGTAACTGCCTGAGGGACTATACTAGGTGGCAGTTTACTCTTGTAACTGTTGGTGTGTGTCTAGATCAATCTAGACCACCACTATGGCTCATTAGTTACTCATTTATTCTATATATATTGTAAATTATTCACTCTTTGAGAGTGGAATACGGTTAATGAGAATTCTTCTATTCTTTCTATCTTGCTTCTTCTTTCTCAATTTCTCTCTACAAATGTGTGTAGTATTTTCTAGCTAGATCTATTATGTGCAGTTTCAACACATTTACATGGTATCAGAGCCGACGGACTGCTAAGAAAAAGCTACACCAAATCATTTTTTGCAGGTACAAAAGATTGAAGACAACAAAAAGATGGATTATTCATCGGAAATACTTCTCACGCCTCATAACTATTTGGAATGGAGGCCAAAAATTCTGCTTCATCTTAGATGCAGAGGCTTGTACCAAATAACTATGGAAATGGAAGTAGAGCCTGATTCCGTCGATGAGAAAAATGACTTTCTCAATAGACAAGATATGGCCATAGGAAGTATCGGCATGTCTGTTTCTCCTGAAATTTTCCATCAAGTATATGAAGAATCACAAGGATTAACTCCAAATGAATTATGGACCAGATTGGAGGTTCTATTTGGGAATAAAGAATATTGTGAAGATTTCATGCAAGAGGTCGAATAGATAGAGCCAGAAGAGAAGCCATCAGAAGATCAAGTCTCTTATTATGAAGAGTCTTCTACAAACGTTTTTGCAGAAATTAGTATTCCAATAATTGAAGATGATGTCTACTCCATTTCAGATTTATTTTATGAAATTCATGTGGAATATATATGGCATGCATCTCAGGAGTCACATGCAGACACTTTTTCATGCACCATGCATGCATGTCAGGAGACAAAAAGAGAGCCGCGCACATCAAACGCCATTCTAATATTTTCTGAGAAAAAATTTCAGAAACAAGTTGGATATTTGAATTCCTCTCGGGAAAATATCCAATTTCAAAAACAAAATCGTCTCGGAAAGTGAAATTATGATCATTTTAAAATCAACAAAATTTCAGCATTTTTCTGGAAACGGTCGTATGGTTTTCAAAGTTTCATCCAAACTTTATTTGGATATTATTAATTACAAGAAGATAAAGTGGATATGTATGGAAATATCAATGATTCATATACTTCATCATATCCATGCAGACATCTACATCTTCAACAAAATATTCAAAGAGCACAAACTTGCACAATTGCGAGGTATTCTTGGAGTGAAGAACATGGTTGCTTAGCAACTGCCTTTTGTTCCTTCTCATTTTTTATTTTATGCATTGTAATTTGAGGGGGGGGGTTGGTTCCCATGAGGTTTTCCCTCTTTCCTCGTTTATTTCAGTGTATCTTTTGTATTTGGGTACCTAACATGGCCTCGTAGCCGAGATACATTCTTTATTTTCACCATAGTGATGTTCAGGGGGGGTGTTGGAGTTACTTCACACACACCTAGGATTTATTTTTCCTAAGGTTATTCCTTGTTTATTAGTCATAATTAGTCATTATCCAGACTCCTATATTTTAGGGGAGAATATTCCACCTAGAGAATATTCTTTTTCAGTTGACACTTCAGTTTGACTAGTTGATTTGAGTTTAGATGTTGCATTGGTTTTGTCACCATGCAACATTGGGATCATCACCAACTCACTACTCTTTGTTAACTCAGCTAGGTGGCAGTTCACTCCCATAACTGCCTGAGAGACTAGACTAGCTGGCAGTTTACTCTTGTAATTGTTGGTGTGTGTCCAGATCAATCTAGACCACCACTATGGCTCATTAGTTACTCATTTATTCTATATATATTGTAAATTATTCACTCTTTGAGTGTGGAATACGGTTAATGAGAATTCTTCTATTCTTTATATCTTACTTCTTTCTCAATTTCTCTCTGCAAATGTGTGTAGTACTTTCTAGCTAGATCTATTTTGTGCAGGTTCAACACATTTACAGGTGGCCACCAATCTCCATATGGAAGCTGTGTCGGTCTTCAAACAACCTTGAAAGTGTAGAACCCACAATCACAAATAATTACAGAAGAACGTGATGAACTAAAATTGTCAAAAGGAGCCAGTTGGAATACGTGGGTGGCCACCAATATCCACCTGGATCATTTTCTCATGCATTTACTATCCCTTTCTAATGAGAAAAACTAATCAGTGGTGGTTGAACCTGATACCATCATACATATTAGCGATGAGGATACTTTTACCTTGATAGAATAACACACGTTCAGACCTTTTTTCACCGTGGGACATCCTGACCTCATAATGTATCTTCCTGGAGGAATCTTACGCATCCTCTCACCCCTCCATACCTCCATTTCTCCTAGATATTGAATATGAAATTCATGCCGAAGATATGTCTTCTTTGATTTCGTTTGGAAACAACATAGGAGGAATAGGTGCATCTGATAATGACACACTTCGAGTCACACCGATGGTTATGTTAGGTTCTCGTTAATCTGATTCATCTCTGACATTACCATAGGAGGAAGGGAAAGCTTGAAAAATCTTGAGGGAATTTGTTTTGACTTTGTAGATTCCCAACCACCTTCAATAACAGAAAAGAGGGAATATGATTTTATTTCTCCCATCGGTGACCTTGAAATGTCTTCTCAATATTTCATCCGTCAAACACCTTACATATCTCGTGACACCACAATGTTTTATGATCCTTTCCGTCAAGGATCATCCTTGGCTCATCTTGTTCACCAAACCTAGATGAGTATTCAATGCTTCTTCTTATTAACAAAGATCACTGAGATGAAGAAAATGGTATTCTTCCCATGGACTTCTCAATAGGGAGTATTAGGGATGATTCTCAGGTAATTCATGCAACAAACATGGAACCCCACTATATCACCTTTTATATAGACAAATCTAAAATGAATTTAATCACTTTCATGCATAATTCATGTGGTGCTCTAACTATAGTTACCCTGATTAATATTGAATAAGGAGGTGTCTCCTGGATTTAAAAAAAATTACACTTACTTCTCACACATCAGCATGTGTCATAGACTGCATGTGTATCCTAATTTTTAGTATTCCCTGAACAATCCATTGCATCCTCTGAATAATCAGTTTAATTGTCCCAACCAGGAAACCTGGGAGGCAAAAACCAACGTTCAACACATTGCACCTTATGAAGCCCACACTTTGGATTACCCTGAGTGAGTTGATATGGACAAAAAGTCAGATCTTAACCATCCCCTTTTTCATCATTTGGATGTCAATTCCCCCAAGGAAAAATATTTCATCCGCTTGCTTATGTCAGAAGATTTTGCATTCCAATACTATTTACCCCTATGTACGTGCTTGAATATTTTACCTTCCCGAATTAACTGGTCACCCATTCTAACCCTTACAATGATGTGTCTTTGATTGGAGTGGTATTTCACTCCATACTTTTAAACCCTATGGAGTCGGATTCTTATGGTTTGATATGGGACATATACACAGACAAAGTGGAGCATAGTTTATGTGCCTATAAGGAGGATGACCCCTCACCATGTTCACTTCTCTGAAAGAATAAAGTAAACAATATGAATCTTGTCCATCATGAGGCAGGTTCCTGCATTTTCCATATATGTAAATTCCACACTCAACTCTCTTTCGAAAGAGATAGCTTATTCAGAACCCACATTGTGGATAATCACCCTAGTGATATTTGTGACCGATTTCAAATCATTCTCAAACTGAATGTATGTTGAGAATGACATAATATACAAAGGAAAATATAGCAAAAACATAGAAATACAATGAAACCCAACTTCTATTAATGAATAAAATAGTAAAACACTATATAACATAAACTAGCTAGAATTAGGTAGCTTATCTCTGAAGAGAAAGAGATGTTGGCTACGCTTCATTCACTACAAGATTTACATCACACATCATTGCATGCTTAAAGGACCTCCTTCACCTTGATTATATATGAGAGAGTGAGAGAAGAATAATTCCCATGATGCATGTGGGATAAGTTGGTCTAAGTTTACAAAATGCCATAGGAATGTAGAAAGCTATGACTTCCCAGGATTTCACCCATCCCAGTACTACTCTAGCCCAAGCGTGCATAACTACAGATTTCTAATGGGATCTGATGCATTAACGTTTTATGAATTACATTACATTACAAATGGAAATGGAATTACATTACATTCCCCATCAAAAGGGTGAATATCATGGTTTATCCAAACCACTGGCTCGAAAACATTGATTCAATGGAGAAGGTGGATGGCCACTGATATCCACGTGGATCAATCCCCCCCACTTGGGAATAATGGTCCCCATTGTGTCAAGTTCCCTCGGGAGATGGGGAAACTTTTGTTGAATCTAAAATTTGGTAAGTTGCTTGCCTTGTTGAAGTAGTTGTCATGCTTGTACTTGGCTTGTGGAAGGATGGTATGGACCTATTGGTGGAGGTGTTGGATCCGTTCAACAAATATGGTTGCATGATATGCCTTAGTTTGAATGTGGGAGAACTATGTCAGTGAATATGAAACAAGAAGATCCATATCAATGGGGGATAATGGTTGGAACCCCAAGCACACCTGAAAAGGGTCGTGGCCAATAGAGCTACGTTGAACATATGGAAGACTCTCATTCTATGAAAGGGAGAGTTTATAGATTGGACCATTGGGTAAGGGAGCACCTAGAACTGAGCTAATTGAATGTGAGATGGGGTAGTGCAAATGTACCCCCATAGGTGAAGTAGAAATATATTTTCAATCTATGTTGGCTAGATAGAAAAGTATTAGACCGAGGTTGTAGTGGTCACACTGACCTTCTGTTCACCTTATGACTGGATTGTGAAGAGGGAAAAATTTGTGGTCTAAGATATTACTTTGAAGCATTTTTTTTCCAAGATCAATGAAGTGGCAGTAGTCAAATATACCTTTGGTACCATGTAGAGATGACCTCCCAGAGTACAATGAAACTACGGGGTTGAGACTCATAGATAGCATGATGTTTACACATATATGGTTGTCCTAAAATAACATCATAGATTTCAAGTGGGACAACATCACATAGCACCTCATCCTTGAATGGCTTGATGTCATAGGACAAGAGAAACTATTGTCTGGCGTGATTGTCTCATGCATGTCTCAACCATTCGATGGTGTATGGTTGAGGGTGTGGCATCATTGGAAACTTCAATCTCTTGATGACCTCAATTGAGATCAGGTTCGTCTGACTCCCACTCTCAACAATGAAATGAAATTAGGTCCCATTTACCCACATTTGTGAGTGGAAGACACACTCCCCCCATCAGGATCCTCTGGTTCTTATGGTTGTATTTTTTTGGTCGTGATGGTAGCAGTTGGTTTCGCATTGATGATTTATTTCCCTTTATTGTGCTCTGAATCAGAGTCCAAGTCAGGTTCTAATTATTTTTCTTTGAGCTCGACCACCAATGAATTTTTCAAGTGACATTCATTGGTGTTGTGCCAGGGGATTTTTTGGAACTCACACCACTTTCTAGTGTCTTTCTTAGACTTCCCATCACCCGTCTTAGTTGGTTGCTTGGAATGATTTTCTTGAGATTGGATCTCCTTTATTTTTCCTTCATTCAATGAGTTATGGTTTCCTTTGTCACGATTTTGTTGTGGCATATTTGCAAACCTAAACTCTTTCTTACTCCACTGCTTGAATTTCTACTCAATGTTGACTACATATCAATAAGCAGCTCCCAGTGAGGATATTTCCAAGAAATCCGTCTTTGTTTGAATCTACCTATACATACCACTGAGGTACTTCAAAACAATTTGTTGCTCGGAGCCTTTGATACCCAATTTGAGCGCAAGGTATGAAATATGTTAGTGTACTCTAGCATAGACTAGTCTATTTTCTAACACAGAGTCATCCATCTCATGTACTAGTCATCATAGTTTATGACGGGGTAGAAATCCTCCTTGAGGGAATATATAAAGGCATCCCAAGTGGGTTCTCTCCTGAATGGTGTAGATTCATCCATGATGTACCTATCCTAGTAACCTTCCCACCAAGCTCTAACATGGGGAAGGGATTTAAGGAGCATGAAGGTGGTCTTTTAGATCTTGGAAAATGTTTGGACAAAGTAATAACCTTCTAGTAGATTCAACCATTTTTATAGAGCATCTACATCTATCTTGCCTTCAAATAAGGGGATATCAAAATTGACTTGTACCTTGAAGGGTGCCACACCTCCGAAATGGTTGCTTGTCAAATATGCCTTGACTGTTATTGGTAGTTGTTGAAGGATCTAAGTGAAGTTTCCATCATCTCGTTCCTCTTTTGCACGAGATATTCCTCGAGAAACATATTGAAATGATATCATGCTTCGTCATCTCTCTTTTCTTCTACCATGGGAGGTCACTTGAGCTAGCAAGAGCGGTTTTCCTTAAGAGAAACTAGCTCGAGACCCAACTCTCTATACCTTGACCTCATCGGGGACATTCTATGAGAAATGACAAGAAGTGGATTGCTCTCATACCATTAATCTAGATTATGCTGAGAAAGAAATGAGATACAAAGGAAAATACAACAAAAACACAAAAATACAATGAAACCCAACTTCTATTGATGAATAAAATAGTAGAACACTATAGAACACAAACTTTCTAGAATGGGGTAGCTTATCTCTTAAGAGAAAGACATGTTGGATACACTTCATTCACAACAAGATTTACATCACACTCTATTGCATGCTTAAAGGAACTCCTTCACCTCGATTATATATGATAGAGTGAGAAGAGAATAATTCCCATGATGCAAGTGGGATAAATCTTTCTAAGTTTACAAAATAACATAGGAATGTAAAACACTAGGACTTCCTGAGAGGTCACCCATCCCAATACTACTTTATCCCAAGCGTGCATAATTGCAGAGTTCTAATGGGATTCGGTGCATTAACGTTGTAGGAATTAAATTAAATTACATTACAAATGGAGATGGAATTACATTACATTCCCCATAAAAAGGGTGAATATCATGGTTTATCAAAACCACATTCTTTAAAACATTGATTTAGTGGATAAGGTGGATGGCCACCAAGATCCACCTAGATCACTGAACCCTGAAGGATTGAAGAAAACTGATAACATGAATTATATTCATCTAATATAACATATATGTGAAAGGACCTTTCAGTTTGGAACTATGGATACTTTTGAATCTTATTGTTTTTATGTGCTTCCTAGAAATTATAACAATCTCATGTTTCTTATTTGTTCATGGGGAAACCTCAGGTATGACCCTCAACCACAATGTTGTTTCCTCTCACACAATTCTTGTGATCATTTCGCTATGCATCTCGACAAACTCAGTTTTTGGTTAAATCATATATTCTCACCTTTTTTTCTCAAAAAAACAATTATGATATCTTCGGTAAAGGTCTCAATGGAGTAACACTTCTTATATACTATTTAGTAACACTCCATTTTCTACTGCTAACTACCAGTGAATTCGTGATTGTAGGTTTGAAGCTACTTGGATGGTTGCACTAGAATTACATATTTATGTGACCCTATGCTCGACCATATTAGGATAGGAGTAGGGTAGAGCAAATTAGATTTCTTTATTTCATGCAGTTTTGTTTTTAACCTTATCATAGTTCCCAATAAATTCAATTATGAAATTATTTTCTAGTCCATTGTACATATTGGCACTTGGTCTCTTTTTCTTTTCTTTTTTTCTTTCTCTTTTGATAAGGAATTGTTATATATTTTAATTTCTATTAATATGCTTGCTATAAATCTTCATCTGAAAAAGCAAGTGAATAACGAAGAAGACTGTCAATTCCTCTAATCTCCCCTCTTGAAACAACAAATCTAGAACAGGGGAGGAATATTTCACCGATTCCACTCACCCATATATCCAATGTATTACATATTAACCTATTCATAATCAAATACCTACAACCTCCTATAAGGTGGCTTAATCTCCAAATAATGTGTAATCCATTTTATGCATTTTGAAATACATGTTTGAAGACTTACGGTCCCCGTTATTATCTCCCCTCGAGGGACCAAATCTTCACAATTTATGTTTTCACTCATAATTTCCCTTGGAATAAGGATTTATCTTCATACACTTGGAAAACCTGGATTAATTCAATTATTATGTCCAAGCTACTATTCTCTCTTCTTATCAACTAATCATGCGACGATTGGTGATCTCGATGATACAGATTCTCTTCATTCTGATCCTGGTTAGAATTTTCTAAAACAACAATGAAATTGCATCATAGAATTACTATCACGGTAATTGGTAAGTGAGAATGTTGAATCTTGTGAAATCACTTACCATCAATATCATGATTAAGTAAGATAATCACTCCTATGACTAATGGAATAACCGAAGGGCCTTACAATCATTTCAATCAGTGGATCTGGATATTATTCATATAATCTCTTGGTTGAAATCATAATTATGGTGAAAGTTATTCAAATAAATATGGAAAAACGTTCTCCTCATCTTGGTATCAGAAGTCGATGCTTGGGTATCAATTGGATCACCTTTTGGTATAAATTGTTTTCAGTTACTCTTACGTAGGTGAACCCAAATCTCACTCTCAATCCATAAACATCCCGATCAATCACTCGAATTCCTAAGCATTTCTCTTCTAACCAGAGTTCCCTGACATCAAACTAATGAAATAAGATATGCAATTAGGGAGCTCCTTATTGCCACCTTAATAGAGATACATCGGTGGGGGCTCAATTCATGTTCCACAATTTGAATATAATTCCCTATCTTTATATTCAAATCCTAATGGTAGTTCATGCTAACGACATAAGTTGAATCGTGTTGAAAAGGTTTAATTTTTTCTTAATTTTCTCTTTGTTGCATAGAAGGGGAAGAGAAATGAATCTCCATAGGGTTATCTCACCTAAACATTTTGGGGAACTTAGGGAAGTATTTGATTAAGTTGGTTGTTTATGCTTAATATACTTTCCAAGGGATTATTAATATCTATTCATAGTTCCTCTAGGTAGAAAATTGAATACCTCAAAACTAACTAAATCAAGATCCAATTTTGGGAACCAATAAAATCGCTAATCATTCTGATGATTTCAAAGGAGGGCATGATTCCAAACCAAAATAAGTCGGGATTGGGGAGGGAAGCATATCCTTCATGTCACAATTCACTTGGCAAGGGAAGAATAAATCAAATATTTAAAGTATCTCACCATATTTACCCCTTATCCAATTCCTCCTAAAGAGACAAGCAAGCCAAGATATTAAATGCATGAATTTTCATCCTGTGCTCATTAGATTCTCATTAAAAAAATCATCCCGGGATTATCAACTTATTTTTCAAAACTTGATTAGTGAAGATTGTCTACATCTGAATCTAACACATTATTTCCCTAGAGTAGTCACCATCAGAGAAAAGTCATATGGATCAGTTCATCTGTCCTTGTTGACATATGGAGACTGATTTAATACTTTGGCATGCACCAATGCACCCACGATATTTCTAGGAAACCTTCTCACCTCAATGCTCTGAAGTTGATTGTATAGTGAAATATTACGGTTGAATGTTAATTTTTCCTTCCACCTCATCATTTTGAAAAAAAATCCCCCCTAAAAACTTGAATTTTCCAACTCTGGTTGAGCATATGGGAGAGCACTTATACACGTGTTGATATATGGGTAGCTTATTCTAAGAATATCTTACTCACCCAGTCTAAAATTGTTAGAAAACAATTTTTAGTTGTGGAAGAACACATATTTCTTTGGTATGCACATATGATGATCCATATGATGTAGAACTATCTATATATACTCTTTTGGGAGCCCCATCCACTTCACATTAACTTAAAAATGTACTATGGTAGTTGTTGTTCCAGAGTTTGTACTTAAGGCTTAGAAAGTACTGTGTCTAGGCATCCGAAAGTGAGTAAAGGATTAAAAAAAAGGGGGGGGGGGAGAATCAACCTTCGGGAAAGGAAGCTAAGGCTGATTTCCAGGTTGTCGTTGTCTCGCTTCCAACTGTTCCTGGATGCTTATATCTCGTTCAATCGCGGCCCATGAACATTCAAGTTCTACCCCGATGGTGGTTGTTTTAAGTATGGTATCGAAAAGGTTCAAAGCGATATGGGTTTGGTCCGACAAGTCGGGTTCAATATTAGGTTGTCTTGCAATGGGGACAATCATAGAGGAACATGAAAATTAAAGGAGAGTTCGAGGTTTTTGATGCTGTATCAATTTGATCATATAAAAGAGAACTTTTGAATCCGATATTGAAGATAAAGTGAAAACCAAAGGCCTTTTCCCATAACTGAGTTATATTTTAAATAAATGGTGAGTGAAATGTGATAAAAACATTAAATTGTCTATAATGCGAGGATCCTATCAAGGGAGAATCTCACCCTGTAAACAGAAGAAGAAAAAGATGAGAAGAAATCTGACGAAGCATAAAATATGAAGATCTAAAAAGTTCACAGGTCTTGTACCTACTAATAGCCGATATAGAGGAAAAGTTGTAAACGATATAGATGACTAAAAATTAATCACCACAGTAGAGGTTTTACTAAATTGCAGTGAAATATTCATCAGACATATATATGCAAACTGAAATTGAATATGAAATCACAGAGGAAACAAACTCATAACACATTCTTGACAGAATCAGGAGTCTTCGGATTGCTTTGTATTAATTTTCAAAAGGAGGGAGTCTCTATTACAATCGACCAAAAAGGTCCAGCCTTTTTTCTTTCCTCTAATTTCATATTTATACAAATTTCTACATGCTAGAATCTCAATCATTCCAGGAGTTTTTTCGGTTACAAAAAGGAGATTTATGCGTTTCAATTCTTTGTCTTTGTCCTTTTTCGAGCGGATGGAGCACTTTCCTTTCTTTAAACTTCGGGTTCTAAAAATAGAACAAGCAGACACATGTCATTATTTGGTACCCGAAAACTGCCCCTTCGCCTGTTGTGTGCAAGTGACGCACCTCTCCACCAACTGGGTTATCAACCTGGAAGGTTCCGCTTGGTTGTTTTCCTCGAAGGTGTAACAATCCTTCACTAACTGTGGCAACCTTCCTCCTACTTGTCGATCTTTAGTGGTGATAGAACATAACAGTACACTTGGCTTTATTAGCCACTTATCCACTTGGACTATATATGTCTGGGTTACCTGTGTTATTTCAACCTGCTCTCTTTCCTCATTCTCCTTGATGTTGAGCAGGTGCTTGGCTATATCCACCTGGCCCAGTGTCCCGATGTTGCTTTCACTATCAAGACCCAACAAACTTTCATCTATCACCCCGAGAGTTTATTCACAAAATTTTCTTACCTCTTTAGCTCACTCTCTGCTCTCTGATATATTTCGTTCCCATGCCTCTAGTAATATGTTACCTCTGGTCTGCTCTAGGATGGAGAGCTTGGAACTACTGCCCATTTCCTTTTTCGTCGTGGCTATAATAGCCTCTTGGAAAACGACCTGAGCCGCCCCAGCTTCTCTTTCTCTCAAGGAGATGTCTTCCGGCACTTGATCAATGATTTGGCAGAGGTTTTGAATGGTCTCCACTTTAGCAAGTAAATCTTGATGGGCTGTCGACACTCGTTTTCAAATTTCTATAGCTTGGGATTGGAATATCCCGATATCTATCACCTAGCCTTCGGCGAAATTTAATTTGTCCTGTAATTGCCCTATCAATTCCTCTTGTTGGCTTATCTATAATTGGTTGGCCTGGGCCATCTATTGTGTTTGTTCAAGATCGGATTTGAGCCATTCAATTTCCTTTTGATCGGCTACTCTAGCTTGCTCTATACCTGTGTTTGCCTGATCTCTGGCAGCTACCTCTGTTGTAGCCAGCTTAGCCTCCAAAGTTTTGATCAAGCGGTTTTTCCACTTCAACTGTTCTTTTAGGGACTCGACAGAATATTGGTTGCCTGTAGCGAAAGCCCCCAACATCCCTACTATCTGAGTTGCAAATTCCTCTTTTTTCATGGCTCTCCCATTAGCAAGAATTTTAAACTTCTTGGCTACCGTTCCTGCTTCTTGATAAAGTTCTTGTTTCACAATGGCCTTTCTCTTCTTATCAAAGAAAAATTCATTCAGAAGCAACTCTTCCACATTTATGGGCGTTAGTTCTTCGCCGAAAATCCATCCTGTGTTTGGGATCCCCTTTGTCGACTGTAGGGGAGTAACAGAAATGATGGGGCTGTCGATCTGCTTGGATGATTTCCCCGGGGTAATAATCGAGGTTGGCTTGCTTGGAGGGTTGGGGATCTCGACTTCCTGTTTCGGGCCCCCGGTTTGCTTCTTCTTTCCCTGGTGTTCCTCTTGGTCAGGTCCTGAATCTTTTGATCCCTTGGCTTCCGTTTGTTGTACATCTGCATTCAACGGGTTCTTACCCTGTAAGACTGGGGGAAGGCAGCTCCACCGGTGTTCCTAAAATTTGAATAAATCAACTATCTCCTCGGGCGACAGGGTTTGAATCCGACTTAGGACCTCGGCATAGGATCTCGCCCCTAGGAAGATGTCATCATGAGGCCAATGCTCATGTTCATACCTTTTAAGGCCACAACTCGCCATGTGATTACCCACGATCTTGTGTGGGTCATGCTTCTTGAACTCAATGTGGACCAATTTAATATCCTCCAAAGTCGTTGCCTCGGCTTTTGCGTGTTCAAAATCTAATAAAGAATATGTATTCAAATGAATGGGGAAGGGCAGCCATACCTTCTTTGAAAATCCTTTAATCTCTTTTCTTATGCCACCAATCAAAGTTTGCCTAGCGATTTTGCGACAAACTAGCCTATCTGGTATGAATAATGGTAGAACATAGGGGGAACAGAGGTGCCGAAAACCCTGATGTATGAAAATTCTGCCTCTACGTACCAGTCAGCCATGTTGCCCAAGTTGGTGGCGATGCTATCTGAAATCCTGGGCGGTGGGTAGCCAAAGATGGAGACATGCATTAGTACCATTACCCAATTGAAAATTTCATATATGAATTATGTGGCCTTATTTTCCCAAAGTTTTGAGTGGTAGACATGGATAGGCTCAGCCTCAGATGGATTCCATCTCTAGCTCATTAGAGGGAAAGGCGTCATGAAACAAACAACATCCATGATGTAGGTGGACATAAAAAATGAAGTGGCCTTCCCACTCGCCCTCTGCATCCGATATTTGGTAATTCGGCTGGTTAAACTTTCTGACAACAATTTGGCCTAGTCGAAGGAACAGCCTTCAGTGACTGTATGAATCAGAGGCACCCATGGGAGAAAACAATGTGTGGTGTCCTCCTTCCCATACAACCTACAAGTCATCATTGCTATATATTTGAATTGCGATTCCAAGGAAGAGATTGAATAAACTTCGTTACCGTCCACCCTGAACTTTGCAGGGTGCGAGACCCAATCCTTGATCAGATCAGACAAGTTTCTGTCGTATTGCTCGCATTCTTTCCGCTTAAAACCTTCCAAAAACTCGACATTGTGTGAGAAGTTTGGTGTCGGTGACAAT
Source organism: Picea mariana (assembly GCA_032191745.1). NCBI lineage: Eukaryota > Viridiplantae > Streptophyta > Pinopsida > Pinales > Pinaceae > Picea > Picea mariana. The sequence continues at coordinate 13,828 of JASDQU011175955.1, forward strand.
TGGTACATCACCTGCAAATGTTCTGGTCTAAAGGTCCCAATGGTCACCTTCTGCTCGCTGATAATAGTTCTGGTCAGAATATCCACATGATCTAATGCCCATCGGATCATATCATAATAGGGAAGGAGTCGTGGCCTGGCCATTATCTTATGCATCTCTGCTTGAACGATGATTTTGTATTTGGTGGCCAAATCGTCCTTCTCATTATCGCTGGAATCATCTGAACAGTTCACCAATTCGAACTGAAGAACCTCAGAGACGTATGACCAGGTTCTGACAGAATCAATACTTCGAGGTGAAGTATCGGAAACATTATCTGAGCCTTGCCCTGAATTCTCAGCAATCACCTTGGACGCTTTTCGTGGAGACATGATAGAGGATTCTGACTTAGCTCTCCTGTAGTAAAAATGTGTATACATACAGAAATTAGCCTGGTGAGAAAAAATTCTTTGCACAGGATAGAAATGAACTTCGAAACACTGAGAGAAAGAACTCTATATCTCGACCATTTAAAACTCCGACGTCCTTATGAACAGAATGGTCAAATCGTTTTTTGAGAAAGATTTAGCAATAAAAATAATATCTTTACCTATCACTTCACCTTATTTCAAATAAATGCCATAAATTTTGACGGGTCGTGACACAAGTTAGCGCAAAAAACATTTAAATTTAACCTGTAGACGGTGCGTGTTAATATTTGTATTAATGCACTGATTAATCTGGCTTAGATTCTTTAATTAGGTTTTCTTTAAACTTTAATCACCTTTTTCGGTGTTCGTTGTATCGAGAGATTTCACTCCTATCCTTCGAGTCCCTAAAACCTGAGATCGCGATGACACGATCTAGTTAAGCAAAAACGTGATCCAGATTAAGTGTTTAATTAATATCGTGATTTCGCGACTTGGGGCTACGAAGGTATAGTTTCTTGGAAGCGTGAATGTCGAGTCGCGAAACCCAGACATTGTTTAACTATGGTTTAAAACGACTTACCCCTGACACTAACCCAGGTGACTTGTAAAACTATCTCGCAACTTCGCCTATCGGAGTTATGACGGTAAGATTTTTGGGGAGAGCAATCGTCGAGACGCGAAATCCCGACAGCACTTAACTAAGGTTTAAGGAACTTTACTCTCGGTGCTAACCTGGGTAAGCTTTCAAGGTTGTTTCACGACTTCGCGCATCGGGGCTTGGAAACTGTGTGACTTGTAACTCCCGAAACGCGATATCCTCAGGTATATAAAAGTCAAAAATCTCGTTTAACGATTAAATGGTAATGGCTTAGGAGTACAACGACCATCGCCACTTCACATATCAGGACTAGTGAGATTTTTAGTGGGTAAAGGTCACGAAGTAAAAGACAACTTAAAGGCCAACCTTTGATTTTAAGAATTACATTTAAACCAGTTGAGAAAGGCGGCTCCAACAGTAGTTTTCAACAAAACTTATGGGATGAATTGAAATGAAAAACACATACTTAGCATATCAAAGAAACTCTCGTGTCATCGTGTTTCCCATACACCCAATTATACATATAGTGCTATTTAAAATTTCAAAGGGTGAAGCATACTTTAAAATAAAGGGAAGTTGAAAGCACCATTAATGGTGTGGAAAGTATAAGTAAACTCGTCGGGGCTATGGGCGCTTGCTGGTAGTGGGGCTATGATTATATGATACCGAGGAAAATTCATTGGGGCTACAAACGTTCACTGGAATCGAATAAATGCGAGGAACAAAGAGACGAGGAATACACTTATGTATGAATTTTCTTCTAATTAAAATATCATTACCCACCGTTAATCCGGAGCTAAACGAAATGCTCATTTAATGAAAACTTACCTCATATACTGGCTCACTGAAAAGGATATGTAAGATAACTTTGCATGACATGAGATCACATCTTTTAAGGATTTAACATTCAAGTAGTACGCAAAATTATGATCATGCTTATTGAAATACTATGGGTTAATATTATAAAAATATATGAAGCTAGATACATAAGTATTCAATGACAAATATAATTGGTTATGTTAGTGTGTCACCAATTATTGTATCCACAACAAGCTACCCATTTCTCTTAGCCCTCACAACCAAAATAAATAGGGCCCCTACCAATTTTTATATTCAAATACGTAACCTACCTATGAGTTGGTATCACCTATTTTTCCTTGCCCTACTTAAATAAAAATGGGAGTTACTGGGAAACACTTATTTAAGGAACCAACTATAAAGTGTCCTGTTGAATCTAGTATTGATGTCTCTACCTCCAACCAGTATCAAGAGCTTTAAGAAAACTCATTCAGGTGATGTGTTGGTACTCCAACAATAGTTTAATTAGATACTATATTTCCCATTGGATGTCTAAGGTTGAGCAAGTGGTGTAGCTTGGATGGTGATGCATCTTGGTTAACTAACATCCCTTATTTTACTAGGAACAATTCAAAGCTAATATGTTAAATATATGATCAGGTGGAAGTGGAAATTTCTTCCCTTGGTATCGGGATGGCTATTCTTGGTGATTCAAAGTTTGGAATTTAAAATACTTCAATTTGGGGCCTGACCTTCCCTGCCAGACCAATTCATCAGGTTATGTTCACGTACCATAGTGTCGATTTCTCCAACCACTGAATGACTATGGGTTACCTTTCCTTCAATTATTTTTCACCAACTAATATAGGGCTGATCATGACAATAAAAAAATATCATATACTCAATCTATGACCTTCCCGATGATCCACAACAAAGAAAGGGGGGTAGAGTTTTTTTCAGTAATATCTCTAATATGATAAAGAAGGGATACTCTATTCTTACCCAATTGTGCTCTCTAGATATACGGGATAAACTAGATACCTTACACAAGATATTACCACTTACTTGTATTCCAGACTCAAACTGCATGGTATGTTACACAACCTCCACATCCAAGCAACAATAAAAGAAGCCAGGGTTGCAACATTAATATTAAATTAGTGTAAATAGGGAGAAAATCCTGCCATATGTCATACTGATGGGAGCTTAGTTTTGATGAGCATAGTTTAGTCAAATTGGTTGGATTGTAAATATATGTAAATCAAATCAGAAAATTGTATGAAATATGTGCTTATTATTTCCTTTATCTATGTAGGATGAGAAGAATTATCTTTCTTTCTGAATAACATGAAACATTCACTTGTAAGCAAGAATAGATATAGTAATGGCTGTAACCGCACAAATCAACAGTAAAAAAAATTTCTCATGGACTCAAAGCGACTATGAACATGGATAGATTTTTTAATCATTTTCATTGGCTCATTCCTGCGAGGATGTGATCGTTTTTTGAGCACTATGTAACTTGAATATACCTATTACTGTAACCCGCAAGCCACGAGCATGATCGTTACAAAATGTGGGTGCTCACCCTTACGAAATCTCCTAAGAATCATAATCCATAACCTTCAGAAAAGTCGTGAACCCGCATGTCGCATGGATTTTCCCACGAGCCCCACCATAGAAAGTCCCACCCTTTGCAGTGCTTACCTATGTGAACTCATGTATCAAGAATTTGGTCATGCCCTAAAATTTTATTCCACCTTTGTGCCTCAAAACGATGTCTATGAAATAACATGAAATATTCTCGAGACCGTGCTGTGAGCGAAACATATTTGAGAATGTATTTTCAAAGACTCAACCGTGAACCTGCAAACCGCATGCTTAGTCATTTTCGGAAGAATCGATGCTTTCATAGGTTTTTCGAGCCTAAATATGTAATACGAGTCCCATGGGGGGCCAATATTCCCCCTCCCCCCCCCCAAATCCGACATGGTTCAGGGCAAAGCCCCGAAATTGTTTTTGGGCATATTTTGTTATTTTTAGCAGTTTTCTAAATTAATCCTTGATTAAGATACTAGGGTTTTGGTAGTTTCATAATGCCTAAAATATTATATATATTGTATTGTGAATGGTCACATTAATACAATGAAAAGTTGAGAGGTGCGACACCAAGGATCTTTGTGTACTGTGTGTATGAGCCATTGATTAATTTATGTGTTGCTTAAGAATCTATATGCATCTCTTTAATTCATAGGTTTAAAACTTACATGTGGTATCAGAGCATGTTTTTGGCTTCAAGGGAATGCCTTTGTTGTTGAGGGTTTGGCTTGGTCTTGATAGATCAAGTTTATCTTGGGTTTGTGATAAACCTGGGTTCAATGGGAGATTTGTAGTGGTGATTCATGTGTTGAAAGAGAATGGTGAGCAGTTATAGAAATGAGATTGAGAATTTCAACGGTTAAAAATTTGAGCTACGAAAGCTCAATATGGAGGACCTTCTTGTAGACAAAGAACAATGGATCCTTGTGGATCCTGGTACATAACCTACCGGTACACAATCTACTAGTACACAATCTACCGGTACACAAACTACTAGTACTCAATCTGCAAGCCACAAGCATGATCGTTACAAAATGTGAGCATTCACCATTACGGAAGCTCCTAAGAATCATAATCCATAACCTTCAGAAAAGTCGTGAACCCGCACGTTGCATGGTTTTTCCCATGATCCCCACCGTATAAGGTCCCACCCTTTGCAGTTCTTACCTGTGTGAACTCATGTATCAGGAATTTGGTCATGCCCTAAAATTTTATTCCACCTTTGTGCCTCAAAATGATGTCTATGAAATAACACGAAATATTCTCAAGATCGTGCCGTGAGCGAAACATATTTGAGAATGTATTTTCGAAGACTCAATCGCGAACCTGCAAACCGCATGCTTAGTCATTTTTGAAAGAAATGATGCGATAAACCTTTCATAGGTTTTCCCGACCTAAATATTAACATATCAAATGTTTTTTGTGTGTAGGTGTTATATTATTTGCATGTGTGTGGGGTACACATCATATTTGATGACTATGTTTGACGATCCCATCACCTGCCATTATTTGTGGGC
>JASDQU011175956.1:5044-19180 GCA_032191745.1 Picea mariana
TTTAAAAGTTATAGGAGTATTTATTTGCACATAAAATAATATATTAATCTTATATTATCTTAAAATAGTATAGTCATCATAATCACAATAATTGTGAATTAGCAATTAATATAGAATATAAATTGTCAATAATATAGATTACAATTTTTCTAGACTGAGTATGTTGTAGACTCAAGGATTTGGTGAACTCCCAACTATATTATAAACGGACAATGATTATAGATTGGGATTTTGAGAGACCGTTATGATCATTGACGGAAAGATCAAGGTTATGATCATTGATGATGAGATCAAGGTTATGATCATCGACGAGATCAAGGTTATGATCATTGACGACGATATCAAGGTTATGATCATCGACGATATCACCATACTTTAGACTCAAGTCTTTACAACTGAAATTCCTATACTTTAGACTCAAGTCTTTACAGCTGAAATTCCTATACTTTAGACTCAACCCTCTGTTGATGTTGTTTCTCTCTTTGTTGACGTATCTGTATGATTAAGATTATGGACGGTAAATTTTTTTTACTTAACACGTGTACGATGTGCTAAATAATTAGTTGCATCAGTGTGTCTTTATTTACTGAGCACACTGATTTATAATTTTTTTTGAAAATCTATCAACGGTATGACATTGTTTGGGAGAAATCATCCATCCCTTGCACTTATTTAATTAGTGTACCGTCGTATATAAAATTAAAAAAAATACCCTGCAATGGTACACAATTTTTTAGAGAAATTGTGTGCTCCTGTGCATCATTCTTTCCGTAGCGCACCAGATAACATATTTTTATTTGAAATAACCCTACTATGCTATTCTAGTTTTGAGGGCACTGATGTGCCTGTTGTATAAAAAACATCGATGTGTTATGTACTTATAAAATCACCAGCGTAAAACATCCACTAAAACCTTTGCTCGCTCGCCTCCACTAGTATCATCTGCTATAAACGGATTTTTGGGCTATTTTTATAGGGGCGTCCGCAAAAACCTCCACTAGAGGGTCTTTTCCTTGTAGTGAGCGAAGACCATTCACACCCAAATAAATATAAAAGGGAGGGTTTGCATCCCTTTTCATTTCACGATACATAGTGTTGAGGATCACAGGAGGGTCTTCTCCCTCATCTGGTACCTTCAATGCCTTTAGCACTTCTCTTCTGACAAAAGGAATCTTGTAGATTTCCACCACAAAAACTGACATATTCATCTTTCCAATCATAGTTGAGACCTCTATGTTCAATTGAATTTTATCATTTATATGTGTTGGTTTTGGAAGCAAGTCACGAACTGGAGGTGGGAGAGGTGGGATTAACTTCTCTATTGGTCGAGGTGGAGCTTCCTTTCTTGGCTGAGATGGAGCTTTCTTTTCTGGTAGAGGGGAAAGAGTTATATTCCTTATTGCACATGTCAATATTTCCCTCTTCTTAAATTATTTCCTCTGACCATTGATCAACTGATTAAGCACTCTGAGTCGACCTTCTCTAGCTCCCCTCTTCCTAACTTCATCAAGTTGTTCTTGCGTAATGTCTACATACTCATCATCATCATGGAAGGCACAAATTGCATCTATAAAGTTCATACTGGCAAGGGATTCCTCCTACTGTCTGGGACATTCATCTTTCAGATGGGGTTCTTTACAAGGATAACACCATCGTGATTCCTCCAAATTTATCATCCCAACAGGTTTCAAAGCATCAAGAGCCTTTGCCTCTTGTTGAGGTTTTTCCTTCAAACCTATAGCATCCCTATATTGTTTGACGAATGGAGGTATCAGATCATATTGATTTATTTCCAGACTTGTCAATCGGTACATAAATTGATTCTGAGTTTGGACGAATTGAGAATTCATTTGAACAAGCTTCTATGCTAGGAGAGTTATTGGATTTGGTGCATTTCTTGTTGTTGCCTTTGTCTTTGCTTCCATACTAGTATGAGGGTAATGATATGACTCAATCTTGGAGTAAATAATATTATCTTCGATTTTTGCACTATATTATTTGGATTTTTCCAAAGTGTTGGGTTTCTTATCCCTTAGGATGAAACCAAATTTCCCTTCAAAGGAATTCACATAGAGGAGACAAACAACTGCTTCAGATGGGCACAAATCCTTCAAGATTTAGCTATATAGATTATCAAATATGGTGTCAAATTCACTCACTTGTCGTTCTCCTTCTTATTAATCTGATTGAATTGACTSATTAACATTTTGCTATCCTTTTTTGTTGCCCATCTTTTTTTGAACAACTTAGCGAAATCTTCATATGATGCTAGATGATTTTTAGGAAATCCTTTGAACCACCTAWGGGTATCTTCAGTAAGAGATGTGTCTAGTAGATTCATTKCCACATCTTCATGTTCCACTCCTTCATTTTCCATGTCTCGACCAATTTCATAGAGGTGTTCCTCAAGTGTGACCACATTGTTTCTTGAAAACTTTGGCAACCATTTGTTGGTTTCTTTAGGCATAATATTGAGATATCCAATGATGGAAGCCAATTTTGGTGTCTTGTAAAGGTATTTTTCCCAAGGATGAGCCATTGGGGAAAAGGGGAGGTTACCATGGAAAAAGGGTTTTGACAATGGGAGAATTAAAAGGAGGATTTCTTTAGTAAACCTTCGAAGGTTTAAATATTTCAAGGGGAAGGGTACTTTGGAAGGATGGATTCTGGGATGGTGGAGTTGCCAGAGAAGCTTTATGAATAGCTCATCAAGGAAAGTAAAGGGAACTTCTCTCAAGTGGAGTCGCCAAGCAATATAGGGTTAAAGGATTTGGGATCAAATCTTGCCAAAGTGTCATTAGGTCACGAAAGAGGATTCAAAATCCTCCCCGACAACAATTCTAAAATGTTATCGCACAGATTGTAGGTTGGGAAAATCCCGACCCAATCCACAAGTGTGAGAAAAATATGGGAATATATAACCAATTTCACCTTATATAGATACTCCCCTCACTTAATTGATGATAAGTCACCACAAGGGGGGAATCTCGGTGACCCTACGGGGATTGAGACAGAAAGTGGTAGAATGGAAAATGAAACCCCTATAGGTCACGTTTGGAAGCAAAAATAGGCTTGGAAAAGAGTCTTGTTGATGAGGGGAGATTTCCAAAGTGTTGTGTACCTACAAGACAATGTTAAACCTACCCAATACAAGACAAATTATCATAAAACCAATCATATACCAAGGGGAAAATCAAGGAAAGATTGTTGTCCTAAATTGTAGTAGTAAACATATATATATTAGCAAACAATCCACCCAAAGGATAGAAAATGACAAGTAGATTTAATATGGTAGCTTGTAAGCAAATTCCAATGGTAGATTAGTGAGTAAAGAAAGAGTTTAAGAGTGTTTTGTTGCAGCCCTAATGGTTGTAGAATTAAATTAATTACAATAAGAGAAATATCAGGCCAATATAGATACATTAGTGGTATAAGAAAGATAATAAAACTAAGAAAAGATTCCAATTTGAAAAAATGTAATATCTCATAATTTCATGTATAACAATGCAAATGATTTTATTTCTCTAATGCAAGTGGAAAAATTCCTGTTAGATTTTCTTACATTTTCAATAGCATAATATTTACAATAGTTTTTGATCTTCTTTTAACATTCAAAAATCATATACTGAAAATATAAGCAGGATCTAGAAGCAAATAGACACACAAAACAAGATACAAATATTTTTCATGGGAAAACCCCAAACTCTGGGAAAAATCCAGCCAACTTTTCTTAGAGAGAATATTTTTGATAATACAATACAACCATGAACAATCTCTATTCACAAGAGAAAAACCAACAATGAAGAAACCCTGATAAAAAATACTTATCTCTTCTTCTTTTCAAACCCTAGCTAGGGTAGACAACTGAGTCACCTCACAACCCTAGCACAACTCTTCTAGCGGTAGCACAAAAGAGAAGCCACCAAGAACCTCAACCGCATTGTCTCCTAGGGTTGCCTTATACTTGTGCCTCCTTTTCCTTGCTGAAATGATGAGTTTAGTGTGTGTAAATGAGAAAAGGCGTCACCTTTATTTATACTAGTTCAGTCACTTTACTGGAGCCAACTTCTCTTCCTTGAAATTCTATTTTTCCTTTATTATTTTTCTAGTGGGGTCGACTTCTCTTCTGGGATCTTCAATATTACTTTATTTTTTCCTTTGGGACCGACTTATCTTCTGTGGTCTTCTATTTCTTCATGGGGATTCTTTAATTTTTCAATTTTCTTCCTTTGACTTCTTGGAATATTCCTCTCTAAGAAAAGTTGACCAAGAGGGAATACCTCCCGTTTCTACAAAAAATCAACACTCCCTCTTAGCGAGGGAGGTATTCTTCTATGATGTTATCCTCTAGTAGTCCCAATTACACCCATCCACTGCACATGGCATCGGAAAGACTACCACCATAATCTCAAGACTACGTTGCAAGTATCTATGATGTTTATCCTCTCCTATTAGTCCCAATCACACCCATCCACTTCACATGGCATGAGAAATACTACCACCATAGTCTCAAGACTATAATGCAAGTATCTATGATGTTTCTCCTCTCCTAGTAGTCCCAATCACACCCATCCACTTCACATGGTATGGGAGATACTACCACCATATCCCCATTCACACCTAGCCACTTCACATGGATTAAGCAAGGCTACACCATGGTCCCAATAACACCTAGCCACTTCACATGGCGTAGGAAATACCACACTACAAGTCCCAATCACACCTAGCCACTTCACATGGATTAGGAAATAATTGTACCATGATACTCATTACTCCTTGAGTCACCTCACATGACTGATTTGGGAATCCCTTGGCAAAAGGGAGAGTATTGTTCCACTGTAGGAGAAAAAATCACAACTCCCTTTCAACGAGGGTGGAAATTATGCATCACACCAAGATTGTCTATGAAGTACTCATACTTCACTCTAGACAGAGGCTTGATGAGAATTTATGCTATCTACTTATATGTGGATATGTACCAGAGTTTCACTGCTCCTTTCTACACCATGTCTCGGATGAAATGGTATTTGATCTCTATATGCTTTGATTTGTCGTGAAAGATTGGATTCTCTAAAATCTTCACAGAAATTTGATTATCATATTATATCAAAATTGGCTCCAATTCTAGATCAAATAACCCTACAAGAAACTTCCAAAGACACACTGCTTTGCAACACTAGCTACTCTATATTTTGTCTATGTTGTATTGAGTTCCACTAATGACCATTTTATGCTCAACCATGAGATCATACTTGATTTGAAATTGAAGCAACATCTTGATGTGTTTTTTCCTGTCCACTACCCTCCTTTCCCAGTCAAAGTCTATATAATCTTGCAACTTTACTTCACCGTCCGAAACATATTTGATTCCATAGGCAACCATACCATGCAAGTACCTCAATACTTTATTTGTTACTATCAAATGTACATGTCTAGGCTCAACCATGTAATGACTCAATGTGTTCATTGCAAAGCATATATTCGGCCTGGTGTTAACTAGGTACATCGATGATCCGATCAATTTTCTGTACATAGTGGGATCAACTAAATCTAAAGAAGAATCACTTAAGAGCTTCATATTCGTAACCATAGGTGTGTTCATGGACTTGCAGTCCATCATCCCAAATCGTTGCAAGATATCAACTGTACACTTTCCTTGGCTAAGGAATATCTCATCTTGTCTCTACCACACTTATAATCCCAATAAATAGTGCATCAAACCCATATATTTCATTTCGAACTATGAAGTGAGATCCCTCTTGCACCCATCTATGAGCTTCTCATCCCATATAAGAAACATGTCATCTGCATATAGTACCAATATCAAGGGGAAACCATCTTCAACCTTGTAGTAAAGGTTGGGATCTGCATCACTCTTGGTAAACCCCAAGCTCATCAAATAGTTGTTTATTCTGGCATACCATGCCCCAAGCGTGTACACGGATTTCTTCAATTCACAACTATGTGATGCATTCTCATAGATCAAAAAACCTCGTGGCTGCTCTATGTACACTTCTTCTTCAATTACACCATTCAAGAAAGTAGTCTGTACATCCATCTGGTGTAATTTCCAACCCATAACAAAATAAATAGATCTAATAGAAGTGTACCTGGCTACTGGAGCAAATGTCTTTTCATAATATTCTCCCTCTTTCTAGGAGAGTACTCTATCCACAAATCTAACTTTGTACTTCTCTATGATGCCATCTGCAACATGCTTGATCTTGTAGATCCAATTGGAAGTCACCACTGACTTCCCTTATGATCTTAGAACCACTTCCCACACATCATTCTGGATTGGTACTCTTCCATTATAGAATCCTTCCACACTTGCTGCTTTGCATCTTCCTCATAAGTGGAAGTTTCTGAATCAATTATATTACTCATTAGAGCCACATAGATGGAAAACTTGTGTGGTCTCTTGCTCTGTCTGGAACTTGAATCCTTTAGAGTCTGTATAATATTTAGAGCCATCTGCTCACTCTGAAATCTGATCTCCTATGAACTGTCCTGAGAGGGTTCTCTTCCCTACTAGATCTTGAAGGCTGAAGCCCTATAAACTATAGCTCCCTCTAAGATGGTATTTAGTGGGGTTGTCTTCCTCACCATCGGTGGAGCCACCTGCTCCTCCTCATAACTAGAGAGTTTTGGAATCAATGATGTGAATGAACAATGTCATATAACTCGAGAACCTCAAAGGTCGTTTTCTCTCCTGAAAGTGTCACTGAGAGATGGATGCCTCTCTACATCCTACAAAGTATCATGAATCCATGTTGGCATCTTCTTGGTCATTGCAATATCTCTAGGTAGATCCACTAGCCCTTTTGGATCTACCGACTCTTCCTGATGATTTGAAGAGTGAAAAATTGAACTAGAGGGATTTGTACGGTCATCCTTCGAAGCCTTATCCTCCTCATAAACAATCCCCATATGAGACACTACGTATCCCATAAAAGTACCCTTCTTTACATAAGGTTCTAACTTCGTCCTCTTTTTCTTTGGTACATGGATGTATATTGTCATGTATACAACTTCTTGTCTGGACAGTCTACTCCATGTCTCAAACTAGAGATCATCTAATATGTTTCCTCCTGCAACTGTCACTATAGCTCCCTCTCGAAGCTATCACATGTGACCTGTTCAGAACAATAACAAGAACAATGACAAGTGTTATAGCCCTAAATTTCCCTACTCATGCCTACATGGCCTTGGCCCTCTTACTTGCATATTTTGCCAAAGTAGTGCTGAGAAGCTCTTCATAAAAAACCATTTTTTGGAATATGTACGCACCCTGCACCATTACTTCCCACGTACATATTCTTTTTTCATCACTATAGCTCACGTACATACGCATGTTGCACCATTACAACCCGTGTATACTTGCAAAATTTGCAAGGATTTCGTTGAAATTTACGGGCTATTGGAGGTTTCCCAACTAATACACTTGCTATAGCCCATCACCCAACTAAATAAACATCCTTTTATCATATAAAATGAGGTGTTGAGGTCTCATTTCAAATTTAAGCATAAGAACAGTGAAATTCTGCCCGATTTCACTTCCCCTCCTTGCCCAAGATATTGCTGCCTTTTGCGAGAAATTGCCTCAACATTCCCTCATCAGCCCCTTCTTCCTCCATTTAACCCATTCCCTTCCATATAATTGATTAGAAGGTTGAAATAAGAATTCCATACAAGGTGCACTTGGAGCATGGTAAAGAGGAGCCCATAACAGGTTCGTGGAACGATGGCTGACTCCGATTGTAAGGTATACTCTTTGTATTATGAATAAAAGAATCACATTTTCTTGTCCCAAATGATGGTGTCTTGAGCACTTTTATTGATTTATACTTGAAATTCTAACATCTAACCCTAACTTATATATGGAATAGCATGATTGTAGTTCTTTGTTTGCCTATCTTTGGATGCAGGTCAGCCCTGGGAGGAGACATGCATGTTGAGGAAAATATATGAAATGATCTTACTCAAACATTTTCAGATCTTGCTTGGCTAAAGAAAGATAGACGGGAATATCACCCTACGTTTATAGCCAACAAAATTGATATCCTAATTCACGAGTATTGTTTACAAGTGCTTAGGTTGTTTTTTTTTATAAAAAAAGCTTGCTGAAAAAATCATTATTCATGTAATTTTCTGAACATATCAGATGTTGAAATAAATATAGAGACAGAAGTAAAGACACCAAGTCAATAATCAAAACAGATGAGACATAAAGCAATCCTTTATTTCATTCCAATTCATCAAAGAATCGTTCTCTTTACAAAATTTCCTGAGGAAGTTTTGGACCAAAGTCAAACTTAGACGTCCCCGATGAAACATACAAAAGGACTTCTAACAAAAAATCAAAAACCGAACTTTAAAATATGGATCAAATTTCCATAGATTTCTTCCCACTCAACTCTACACAATAGCCTTTGTCAGTCATGAAATCTAATTCACAAATAGATAAGTCTACACACATTATCAAAGATAGATCAACACCTTTGGAAAACAAGTGTCTGAATGATGTAATTCAACCTTGAATCTTGTTGTCTACAATAGGACCCTGCTATCATAATAAATAATTAGGCTTCTAATGAATTAAGGAATGAATGAAAACTGAATTATCTCAACAATAACTCAAAGATAAAACTTTAGTATGCTTCTCCTTCTATTCTCCTCTTGTTCCTCTGTTTCCTTTTGACTTTGACCAATTAGAATTGGTTGAAGTAGTTAAACTATTTTTTTAGTTAAGTTAACTAAAACTCAACCAACTTTTTTAGTTAAGGAGGAAAAGTAATAAATCATAATAAGGGTTTTAAAATAAATAATAACTAGTAGGTGGGACCCCTTGTGATTCCCTTTATCCTTTAACAATCATAACACAACTATTTAATCAAACAAAACATCCATCCTTGTGACTCCCATTATCACATTTATATTTGACAATTTATCTCAATGATAATTGAAATTATTACCAAAATATATTACCCATATATCCAAAAATAGTGTGTTGTCCAAAATTTCAGAAGTCAACTGTTATCATCAATTAATAAATAAAAAAAATTAAAATCTATATTTTCCACTCTGAGAGGAAATATTTCCCTTGTTGTTTTTTTCACCTTTTGATCTCTCTAAATTTTCATTAGGCTGTGTGGAACCTTTAGGCCTAATCTCGTTGATCACATGAGAGAAATCATCCCTCAAATGCATGCGAGAGGACACAGATTTATCAGAGTCATTTGAGGGTGAGGAAGGGGAAACAATGGATTTTCCTTTGTTAGGGGCATGGTGGGCCTAGATTTTCAACCTTTTTCTTGCATGGGAAGACTAAACTAGTGAATGGACAAGGGCATCTTGGACAATTTGATTGATAGGCGGGGGAGCAAGTAAAGACAAGTTAGGCCAGCCATGATGTTGGGAGACTGTCAGGTGGACAATCTCTTGCCATTTGTCATTCTCGGGAACTTCAGGTTCTAGTGAGACATGAGGAGGCACGGGGATACCAGGGACCTATGGGGCTTGGAAGGGAGGCCTTTCGGGCCTAGGTTGGACCACTCCTTTTCCAATCTAGTTAAAAAACTCAGCTTGAAATAGTTTTCCTAACTCTTGCAAGTCTGCATCAAAGTGTATAGAGAATATTGGCCTTCTAGGGCCCCTATTCCAATTACCTCTCCCTTGGTTACCTCTGCCATGGATACCTCTACTGAAAAATCTCATTCATGTATGCATAATTGATTAAAAAATAGTTTCTTTAACAACCATACATGACAACTCTTTTAAAATTTGGCTGGCTCAGCAACATATCAGACTCATGCAATCCAATCCATACAAATTGTTTAATAGTTGTCAATGAGTAGGGGGTGAACAAAGGTTCTGGGATATGCGAGGGGTTGTATTGAGTGAACAATGTTAAAATGAGGGGGAAAAGATCATGATTACTACTCACAAACAACAAGCAATCAAATGTAATGTAAACCAAAGAATATGTCACTGTAATCCATCCCTGAGATCTTAAACTATCATAATACAAAGTTTCCTTTAACCGTAATTAAATCAGGGAGTGGATAATGAATATGGGAAGGCGAGGGAATATTAATTAGAAAAAAGTGAAATAATGGTAGGGGAAAAGAGCAGATACTGTTCAAAATATTAATTAAGTAATCCATAAAACAGTTATGTATTCAAAACCACTATCCCAACATCAATTAAACAATTACTGTGGCCAATTAAACAATATTGTGTGTTAAAACTTGTTCACTGTCCACATTTAAATATTCAACTCTTTTAATTAACATAGTGTCATCATACTCAACATCAATGTGCCTTCCAAACATCCTGTATAAGAATTTTGTTTCCTCTCATTTCTTCCATTTTATATTTAAACCAAAATTTCAATGAACACACAGTCATTTGTTTCAAATTTGTTCAGAATCAAAACTTTAACCACTGTCCATAAATTAATTCATCAAATCAAACACATCCACAAGATCTTTTGAAACATGCCCGATTCCATTCCTTCAACCAATTTAACAATTAAATTGAAATGAAACCATATTACTAAAAACCCCATGCCTATCTCTGATGGTGCAATAAAATGATACGTTGCACGATATACATAAATCATACACAGTGGACAGCCAAGCCACAATCATCAATACTTCAAATTGCAATAATCTCGATCGGTAAATTAAAACACACAATAACAACGACCATCATTTCAATTTATACCACACTGTAGGAAACATACAGACCAACGCATAACACAAAGAAGCATTTATGTGACTGTACTTATCTAATTACCATAAAACAATGTTGAGCTATCGATTCAACTGCCATAACAAAAGAAGGCATCGATTGTATAACACTTATCATTTCAATCACAACTCTCCAACCACGTGATCAACAGAGGCGAGCCAATAATCAAAACAAGGAGACTGGAGTCGACCATATCAACAACATGTGAGGACCCTTCGGGACAATGCAGTGGACACACACATGCCACATAACCTTTATCTTGCAAGAAAGGGTGACAACTCACATCAGATAGGGTAGACCATGATGCAGAAGAGAAGATGTTTCTTACTGGCCAGCAACCAACACCAAAAACACGCAGGGGAATAACCCTTGTGTTTTTTCCAAAAAGCCGAATAATGCTGATAGAAATGAAAATACCAAGTAATAGAAACCAACCCTAAAGCAAGCCTCTTGGAAAAATAGCCACCATAACCAAATGTACAGATACAAATAACATAAAACGAGCCCAAGACCAGGTAGGAAATGATATGCAATGACCCAAAGGTGGTTCAAATCATACACAGTAACCCATAGCAACAAATACGATCGGGTGTGGTTACAAAGAGTGTGAGGAGATGACCAACAAGTCCAAATGGACTGAAACCCTCCAACAAAACTAGTAGAGACGACATAGAGCCATCACAACTTCCTTCACACATAATAGTCAATGAAATCATGACTTGAACCATCCAATTTTCCATTTGCAATGAATAACACACAAACAACCATTCCAGAGAAACCCCACGAGTTTACGCAGTTTCCAGCCTCAAGAAAAACACAGGCCAATACATCACCAAGCCAATATTTTTTTCATAAACAAAGCAAGTTCATGGATGGGCGAAAAAAACATACCTATAACCAAATGGCCTTAAAAAAGTGAGCTTGGTTGAGTAGTTTCTTCCTCGCCTAAATATCGGAGCTTAACCACAACGAAAATCAAATGAACAATAACCAAGCTAGGGTGACGACTAGTGGGAGAAGTATGGATTGACATGCAGTAAATGCACGTTGCTTCCATCCTCCCTTCATTCAATTACGTAGTACACGACAACCAACCAACATTAATCCATGCATCAAAACTTGCGTACATTACTTTCCAAATGCGCCACCCAATCCATACTAACCATTAATCCAAAACCATACTATAACATGTATCACATGTGCCCCATATAACTCAAACAAAATCCTGTAGACACTAACGTTTCTAGTTAGGACTAACAATAATCCTTTTAATTTCATTTGCACATAGCATAACATAGCATAGTATAGTATAGTTCCTCTTTATTAGATTTTTTCATAGGTTTTTATCTCTTGTTATGACTAACATGTGTCTTGTGCAGGTGTAACATGTAATAAATCATGGTGCCAATAACATTGTAATAACAATTAACAAAATCCATCATGACATGTAATTTAGAGTTTAGAGCAACATAACCAACACACAACATGCATTATCCATCTGCCATTATGTAGTGAATAAAACCAATATTTCACCATCAATCATGTAGAACCTTTTAAGAATCATCGAACAACATCATTAAATGTGTAACACAACTATCTTTGATCCTCCAATCTACAAGGGTGTCTCACCTACTAGTATTATATATATCATTAGTTTATAAATAATAGGCTTTTAGCAATACTTTGCGGGCAAAATCCTCGTTGTGATTTTTATCGTCAACAAACTGGCGACTCCATAGGGAAGTTTGTTTCCAACAGATTAAGAACTCAAAACACATGGTTTTGTAGACCAAGAACAATAGATCAAGAAGATATAACCAGGAAGATTATGCAATAGGGGTAAGTAAGCGGATTTAATGGAAAAATGACCGAGAATTTGGGAATAACTCATGAAAAATGTTAAGTATGAAGGGGGTTATCCCTGTATGCATAATCATTCAACTGGAACCTAATGTTTACTTCAAGGAGAAATTTTTTTATGGACATGCTCTTTTAAATTCTCAAATGGATGAAGAAATGGAAAGAAGAAGCGAGAGATAACCAATTTTTTTATAAGACAATAGTGAAAGAAGATAACAAATTCAATTATGATTTCAAGGGGAACATCGTAACAATTGTGTAAGATTGATTTTTATTGACTAACAATATCTTGCAGGAGTGTCACTGTGGCATAACTGATCCAACATCTTATTCTTGACCAAAAATCAACTAAAATATGAAAAAGAAATAAAAATCATGACATAATTAAGATTACGAAATTTAAAACAACAGAAATAAAATGACAGAAAAGTGAAAGCAACAGGAAACTTATCAAGAAGGAAGCATAAATCAAACTACTGTAAAAGCAGAAATGAAAAACAGTGGAAAAATGAAAGCAGAGCTAGACTACTAATATACAGAAAATCCAAACAGCATTAAAACTTTCCAAGTTGGTTCCACGTAATGTTTCAAGTGAGAATCGTTAGTGTTGTAGGAGAACAATAGCTCCTATAAATATTTTAGAATGTAAGAGTTAGTACCCAGGACAAAAGTGATTTTGAAAGGACCCAGCCATATCTTTTGAAACTTTGAGACAATTGATAGTCCTTTAGAGTATATGATTAGATCACCAAGGTAAACATGAATAATTTTACCGATCAAATCGTCGAAAAATGTTTGCATAGAGTTTTTAGAAGTGGTACTCGTAACAGATAAGCCAAAAGGTTTACGTTCGTAAGTCAAGGTACCCCAATCAGTAATAAAGTTGGTTTTATATTTATCTTCCCTTTTTACCTTGATTTGATTGTAACCGGAAAAACGGTCAAGTAAGGACATCATCTGTGACCCCGTGACTTGCTAAAAAATCATTTCCATGTTAGGGAGAGGAAAGTGATCTTTTATACTAGCTCGATTTAATGCACGAAAATCAACGCATAATATTATCTGACCGGATGTTTTCTGAACAAGAACCAAATTGGAAACCCATTCAGAATACTTGACCGGAAAAATGATCCCAGCCTTCAAGAGTTTTTCCAACTCCTTTCGAATAGTTGCTTCCAATGCAAGGTTGATAGGTCTTTGTTTTTTCCTAACTGGTTTTATGCCTTCCTTGATGGGGATGGAATGTTGTATAAGACTAGGATAAAAACCATGAATATCATCATAATACCAAGCAAAAACATCTTGAAATTCACCAAGTAGCTTGACAAAATTCATTTTCTCTTCATCAGAACATTGGGCATCTATTTTAACATTCTTCGGAGACTTGAGTGTCCCAATGTTCAAGGAGATGGCTTCACCCACCTTTCTTTTCAACTCCTCTTCTTTTTGTTTCTCTTTATTTCCTACATCACTCGATGAAAATGAACTCTCTAGAGGATTCAAGCCCTTAGGGATCTTGTT
>JASDQU011175957.1:0-18557 GCA_032191745.1 Picea mariana
TCCTCGATCTTCTGATCCTTCCATGTCATCTTTCCTGTAAGGGTACAGGTTTGAAACATTGAATATGGGTGAAATTCTCACACCATCTGGCAGCTCAATCTCATAGGCGTTTGCATCAAAATTCCTCAAGATCTTACAGGGTCCTATCTTCTTCATCTTCAATTTGTTATATGTTCACTTAGGGAATCTTTCCTTCCTAAGATGTGCTAAAACATGATCTCCCACTTCAAATTGAAGTTCCCTGCGATGCTGATCAACTCTATGCTTTTATTTCTGGTTAGAACTCTGTAATTGTTCTTTGATCCGACTATGGAGTCTCTACATTTCAGCAGCAAAATCCTCTACTCTAGTGCTTCTAATCTCTCCCTGTTCCAAGTCCCTTAAACTCAGACACTCCCCTGGGTTGCATTCCATAGAGTATTTGGAATGGGCTCCTTCTAGTGCTTCTGTTTGGTGAGTCATTGTATGCAAATTCTGGTTGTGCCAGAATCTGATCCCACTGGTTATGGTGTTCAGTAACCAGGCTTCTCAATAAGTTTCCCAAACTTCTATTTACCACCTCAGTCTACCCATCTATCTTAGGGTGATAAGATGAGCTGAAGGACAAATCTGTCGCCATCTTCTTCCACAACATCCTCCAAAAGTGACCAACAATTTTTGTGTCTCTGTCTGAGACAATGCTCCTGGGTAGACCGTGAAGTCTCACAACTTCTCTGAAAAATAGATTTGCAACATGTGTTACATCACTGGTCTTCTGACATGGGATGAAATGTGCCATCTTTGAAAACCTATCCACCACCACAAATATGGAATAGAATCCCCTTTGTGTTCTTGGCAATACCAACACGAAATCCATGCTTATTGCATCCCAAGGCATCTCTGGTATTGGCAATGGTTGATACAATCCAATGTTCTGTCTTTTCCCCTTTGCATGTTGGCAGATCCTACATTTGTTCACAAATTTTATCACCTTTGTTCTCATACCTAGCCAATAGTATGAACTTCTCAACTGTGCAAACGTTTTATCATGGCCGAAATGTCCAGCCAATCCTCCACTATGCTTCTCCTTCAAAAGATTGTCCCTCATTGAGGATATTGGTATGCACAATTGATTTCCTCTGAACAACAATCCTTCCTGAACTATATACTCTGTCCACTGACTTCTATCTCTCAGTACAGGGCTTGTACATGCTTCGTAGGCCTCCTTGAAATCTGTATCATCGCAATACATATCCTTAATGTGTTCAAACCCCAAGGTCTCCACCTGGAATTCTTGCATAATTAAACATCTCCTACTTAACGCATCAACAACTTTGTTAGTATTCCCAACAATATGTTTTATGACAAAAGTAAAATTTTGCATAAATTCAACCCTTTTTGCATGTCTCTAGTTCAGTTTTTCTTGTCGGGTTGTGAATTGTAAAGCTTGGTTATTGTTGTACAAGACAAACTCTTGTGGGACAAGATAATGCCTCCATTTCTTCAATGCTTGAATTATGACATAGAACTCCTTGTCATATGTGGAGTATTTCCTCTTAGTCTCATTCAACTTCTTGCTGAAATAGGCAACAGGTCGATTGTCCTGACTCAGAACTACTCCTATTGCAACTCCACTTGCGTCACATCTTACCTGAAATGTCTTCCCAAAATTCGGCAAGACCATAATTGGTCATTCTGTTATCTTCTCCTTCAGTATATTGAATATCCTTTCGGCCTCCTCTATCCATTTAAAAGACTTGTGCCGCTTCTTTACTGTATCCATAATGGGTGCACAAATTCCACTGAAGTTGCTAATGAACTTTCTATAGAAACTTGCTAAACCATGAAAGATCCTTACTTCGAACATGCTCCTTGGCGACATCCATTCCCTGATTTCTTTCACCTTTTCTGGATCCATCTTCAGTTCATTTGAAGAGATCACAAAACCCAAGTAAATGAGCTCTGTCTTCATAAAAGAGGACTTCTTTAGATTGATCAACAACTTCTCCTGTTGTAGCCTCCTCATTACTAGCGTTAGGTGTCTCAAATGCTCCTCTTTAGTCTTGCTAAAAATCAGTATATCGTCCAGATATACAACCACGAACTTACCAATGAAATATTTTATAATTTCATTCATTAGCCTCATAAAAGTGCTCGGGGCATTCGTTAAGCCAAATGGCATAACCAGGCACTCATACAGACCTTCATTCATCTTAAAGGCTATTTTCCATTCATCACCTTCTCTCATCCTAATCTGGTGATATCCACTTTTTAGATCTATCTTAGAAAAGAAATTTGCTCCACTTAAGCAATCCATTAGGTCATCCATTTTTGGTAAAGGAAATCTGTACCTGATGGTGATCTTGTTGATGGCTCTCGAGTCTATGCACATTCTTGATCCTCCATCTTTCTTTGGGATTAACACAGTTGGTACTGTGCATGGGCTCAAACTTTCTCTGACTAAACCCTTATCCAGCAACTCTTGGACTTGGTTCCTCACCTCCTCACTTTCTCGAGGTGTTAATCTGTACACTGCCTTGTTCGACAGGCTTGCTCCTAGTATCAAGTCGATATGATGACTGATACTCTTGATGGGCAGTAATGAGTTTGGCAGCTCATCCACCACTATATCAAAAAAATTATCCAGCAGCTCCTGAACATCTTCAGGCAAATCATCCATTGACGTACTCGTAAGGATGACTCTAGGCTTCCCCACCACAGTGAACTACATCTCCTGTTCTTCCTTGACTTCTTTCAGGAGTTCCTTCCCACTCATGAGAAGTATGCTTGTACTAGCTTCCTCTTTCACTCTCTTATCCTCCATTGGCAGCAACATATGTGTCCTACCATTCTTCTCCAATGTATATGTATTATTTCTTCCATCGTGAATGAAATTTCTGTCAAACTGCCATGGTCTTCCCAACAAAATGTGGCATACATCCATGGGAATTACATCACATGGGATTCCATCTTTATATCCTCCTATTTTAATTTCAACCAGGCATTGTTTAGTGATCATTACTTGGTGTCCTTTTTGCAGCCATGAGACTTTGTATGACCTTGGATGTGCAGTTGTCTTCAGCTCCAATTTCTCCACCATCTCTATGGATACTAGGTTGTCAGTACTCCCACTGTCAATGATCACCTTGCATACTTTATTCTTAGTCTTGCAAGTTGTCCTGAAGAGATTGTTTCTCTATACTGGCTTTTCAATTTCTGCCTCTGGTTTTAAAAGAACTTTTCTCAACATCAGGGATGCTCCATCCTCTGCTCCTTCTGCTTTAACATCCCTTCATTGTGCTTCTAAAATGTGAGCTTCTCCTCCTTCCTTCTTCTTCTCGGGACATTCTCAAGATATGTGCCCTATCTTTCCACAGTTATAGCACCTTACTCCTCCTCTGCCTCTAACTCTAGAAGAGTTTCTTCCACCACTCTGTCTCCCTCGTGAACTTCCTCCTCATTCTGAGTGATTGTGTGGTTTCTCAGCCTTGTCCTTAGACTGATGTGCTCTGTCATGGTTAAATCCATTGCTTTTGCTTGGGATCGAGCCTTTACCTCTTTCTTGCTGGTTCTGTTTTCTAGTCAGCTTCACCTCTACCTTCAGTGCAAACTGATAAACATATTCCACAGTCCTCACTGACATCATGCTAAGCTCATCCTGTATTTCATATCTCAAGCCATTTATATATCTGGCGACTCTTTCTTCGTTTCTCTCCCTTTGTCCAGTTCTGATGTTCAGTTAGTATAACTCTTCGGTGTACTCCTTGACACTCATCCCTTTCTACCTCAGGTTCTGTAGCTTATTGAATAGATTGATCTGGTAGTCTTTGGGTATGAACTTAGCCTTCAGTTTGGCTACCATCTTGTCCCAACTCTTTATCCTCTATTTTCCTTTACTTCTCCTCTCAGCCTATAGTTCGTCCCACCACAATGCTGCATACCCTTTTAGATGGGTGACTGCCTGCTTCACCTTCTTCTCCTCATAGACATCTTCATAGTCGAAGTGTTTGTCCATGGAACTTCTCCAGTCCAACAGTTCTTCAGCATATAGATTTCCCTCATACATGGGGACCTCTATCTTAGCTCTGCCTCCCAATCTGGCAACTTCTCTCAACAAACGTTCTTCTACAGCATCCTTTCCTACAGCTTCTTCAATCTCAACCTCTTCACTTTGTGCATCATTGACATCCCCAACGTCAGGTGCTCTTCTCTGTGCTGCTTCCATTGTTTCCAATCGGGAACGAAGCTCTCGCATCTCCCTCTCTACAACATGGTTGGCTAAAGGTGGCTCTCGTCTTCTTGGTGGCATTATGTCGACTATCTGTCACACACAGAGTACAACTCTGAGTTCTCTATCTCCTTCTTTTCCTCCTTTTCTTGAAGTCTACAGACGAAAAACTTGGGCTCTAATACCACCTGATGTAGACCCCCTATCCCTCCTAAGGGCTACGCGACCTCCTGGTCAGGATCTTCTGGTTTCGGAGATGAAATGGCTCATCTGGTCCCAAATTGGAATCCTTCAAACAAACACACAGGTCCCTCACAAATGATCAGTTGGCTTCTCCAAGTGCTAAGCCAAAAAGGGCGCTTATCGTGGACCCAAACTTCACAAGTCAAGCGTCTCGTCCCTTTGTCCTTCGAACCCGCGGTTGCCGAAATGCTGAAACATCGTGGACCGGGACTTCACAAGTCAAGCGTCCCATCCCTTCGTCCTTCGAACCCCCGGTTGACGAAATGTCAAAATATCGTGGACCGGGACTTTAAAAATCAAGCATCCCATCCCTTTGTCCTTCGAACCCCTGGTTGCCGAAATGCTGAAATGTCCCAGCACCTATTCCTTTGGGTTTTTACGTTTTGTGAAATCAGAATGCAAGGGATATCTCTGTTCCTTGGAATCCCTGGTTGCTGGAATGTTGAAATGTCCCAGCGCCTATTCTTTCGTTTTTTTGTATTTCATGAAATCTGGGTGCAAGGGATATCTCTGCTCCTTGGAATCCCTAGTTTCCGGAATGTCGAAATGTCCCAGAGCCTATTCTTTAGGGTTTTCAAATTTCACGAAATCAAAATGAAAGGGATATCTCTGTTCCTTGGAATCCCCGGTTGTCAAAATGTCGAAATGCCTTAGCATTCGATCAACGGCTCACAATAATCCATGGAATCTATGGTCCACGTCCGACCTCACTATTTCTCTATTTCACAATTTGGGGTTTTGAGAGACAAGGATATCTATCCTTCCAACTCATGGTACCCGAAATCGTGAAATGGACCAACGGTCCATATTTATTTGAGATTGATGATCACTATTCCTCCTAAGCTTTGGATGTCAAAAATCCCTCGCCGCTAACCTCCTCGCAGCTCCACCTTATCCAACAGCTGGCAGGTTTTCGGCGTCTCCCCTCAAGGACTCTCCACCATCCGTTCAGATCTTTGAGATCTCCCCTCCCGGATCTACGCAGCGTTAAAGCCTGCGCTTCTCCCTCAAATCGGACGGTCTGCGGGATCTTCCGCCACGATCCAATGCTCGACGATGTTCTTCCTCTTGAGATTTTACTCACTTCAGACTTAGAAGGTTTTCTAAGTCTTCGAAGACTCGGTCTTCACTTCTTCCAGGGAATGAGTTCCTGGATCTCGATAACACTTTTTCAAAGCATTATCCCTCCTGAGCTTCGTCTAGTTTAGACTTCAATTTCTCGCGCACTCCTTGCATCTGAGTGATTTTGATAACTCAGATCCACGGTATTTCTCACTAATAAATTCTTCCTGATTTCCTTATGTTCCTCTCTGGCTTGATGCACACCTTACAGAGATTCCAATGAAGAGAAACAATTGAAATTGGAAAAACTCACAATTCCATCCACTTGTTCATGTAAACAGAAATGACAAGAAAATGCACACAGTCCACACACCATACATTTGGATCAATTTTCCATTCTGTTATATTCACAAGTGACCAATAGCTACATAATACATTCAAGATTGCAGTAACTCAAAACACTGAGATCTCCTGCTAACTCGTAGTTCTCTCTGTATTGCATCTCTCTCTAACTAGGTGTACAAACTTCTATGTAACTCAAAAATGTTTCTAGGGTTTCCCTTGGCTACTTGCCTACTCTAAAATTTATCGTATGTTATCTTAGTTCAGTCGCATTGCAAAGTCGAAGTGGAAACTCCTGCTATGTTTACAATTTCAAAACTTGCCTCAAAGGGTAAAATTCGGCACCAGTTCAAGCGTGCCTCCAAAGGTGAATTCAGACGCTGAGTGGAGGCAGATTCTGAAATTGGTTGTAATTGCCCATGTTGAAGTTCTGGAAGAACTCTCATGTGTTGAGTGGTCCCGCCTCTATGTGCTTGCCAACGATTCTCCTGCATCAATGTGGAATATTTTTCATCTTTCATTGACATAGTCGAGATGGTGGACATCAAAACCAGTAATGGCCAGTTCACATGCAACAACAAATGGATAAATCAACATCAGATAGCAACGAGGATAGACATATTACTGGTGTTAGAGTGCATCATTCTACAAGGGTTAACTTTAGATTGCAACAACCTTCCCTGGGGGGGTTCATACCACTGGCCAGTCCAACTGGAAGAAAACTTTCAAACCACTCCGAAGAATAGACGCTTTAGATTCGAGAAATGTTTGATTGAACATCCCACCTTTAAGGAGAAAATCAGCCAATGGTGGTGGGAGAAACAACCAGAGAAAGGGACAAGGATGTTCAATATCTATAAGAAACTCAGGTACATCAAACATAAAATCAACGAGTGGAACAAGGAATTCTTTGGAAACATAAACCAAGAAAAAAAAATATTGAAGACAGAATGAGGAAACTCCAGGAAATATGCATAGACGAGGGCTATACAGAGGATCAGAAAAAGGAAGAGATCCAAATGACCCAGGAATGGAAAGAAATATGCTCGCAGGAAGAGACTCTATGGCACCAAAAGTCCAGAATCATGTGGCTAAAGGAAGGGGAGCGAAACACAAAGTTTTTTCATAGAACAATCATTGCTAGAAGAACCCACATCAAAATCCTGAAAATCCAGGATCATGATGGGATCGAGAGAGAGTCACACAAGGAGATTAAAAACATATTGGTAAACCACTTCCATGGAATATCCCAACAACCCAACTAGGACCAAACAGAGGCCATACAAAAGATAACTCAGCATGTCCCCAGGCTAGTTACCGAGGAACAAAATATCAACCTAAGCAAACCCATTTCTAAGAAGGAAATTGACCAAGTGGTCCAGGAGATGCCCAATGGAGAGGTCCCAGGTCTAGATGGTTTCACAGTGGAATTTTTCAAATCCTACTGGGAAGTGGTCAAACATGACATTTATGGGGTGGTGGAAGACTCGAGATGCTTGGCCTCCATTCTAAAAGCGCTAAATGCCACAATGATTACTCTAATCCCTAAATAAAATGAAGAAAGGACCCCAGACCTCTACAAACCCATAGCATTTTGCAATGTGGTTTACAAGATAATCTCCAAAGTCATAGCCAATAGACTGAAACCTCTCCTACCCACATTGATTTGATAGGAACATGCAGGATTTGTAGAAGGGTGACAAATTGTGGACAACATCATCTATGCCCATGAGCTGATACACACACTGGAAATCCAGAGGAGAGGGGGGATGATAATCCAACTTGACCTAGCAAAGGCTTATGGAAAAATTAGCTGGCACTATATGGTCAAGACTCTGGAAGCTTTTGGCTTTGTGCAACACTGGCTCAACTGGATTGTCAGCCTAGTCTCTATGACAAGTTACTCACTTTTAATCAATGGAGCCCTAACCAAACCCTTCTGGCCTTCAAGAGACATTAGACAAGGAGACTGGCTATCACCTTTCCTATTCATTCTGATGATGGAAGGACTCAGTAGAAGCATAAAAAGCGCAACTGCAACAAGATAAATAACAAGCATCAAACCTTTCAAAAACTTCCCTACCTCCACACACCAACAGTTTGTTGATGACACCTTACTCCATGGCACACCCATAGTCAAGCAAGCAAAAGCCTATAAAATAATCTTAGAAGAGTTTAGGGAAGCCTCGTGAACAAAGATCAATCACTCCAAATCCATGATCTATTTCTTTAATACCAACCTAGCAATTCAAAGAAACCTGGCAAATATTTTAGGGTTTGAAACATAGGAAGGAGTGATCAACAAACTACAAGAGAGGATGAAAAACTGGACTTACATATCCCTCAACCTAGCGGAGAGACTTATCCTGACCAAAGTAGTTCTGGAAGCAATTCTGACCTATATGATGTTAGTGTTTCCTGCTCCCAAAGGAATGCTACAAAAAATATGAGGCATCCAAAGGGAATTCCTATGGAGAGGAGAGGAAAGAAAGAAAAAATGGGCCCTTGTGGCCTGGGAGAAGGTTTGCAAACCCAAATGGAAAGGAGGCCTGGGGATACAAGACCCATAGGTAACCAACGAAACCTACGGGTCAAAACTATGGTGGAGATGGGTCAAAGAAAAGTCAACACCATGGGAAAACCTATGGAAGGCCAAGTATTCCTTGGACATCAACGACCAGGATCAAATTCATTTTATGGGAACAAGGGAGGGATCAACCATCTAGAATATAGTCTGGCGCAACAAAACCTGGATCCAGAAACACAGCTTCTGGGAAGTGAGGAATGGTAAAACAATGAGATTCTGGGAGGAGGCGTGGCAACAAGAATCGAAAATGGAAAATTCGGAGAGGGAGGAGCTCTAAAAGGCAATGAGCATGCAAGGAAAAATCAAAATCCATGACTACTGGAACAAGAAAATATACGCGACAGATGGAGGATCTGGGACAAAATCAATCCACAAAATAGAGATCAGATTGCAACATTAATAAAAGAGGTGGAGGAGGAATTAGGGAAAAGGAAAATTGTAATCTCAGAAGAAGAGGACCAACTAAGATGGGGCAGGAAAAATGGTGGGGAATTC
This sequence comes from Picea mariana, assembly GCA_032191745.1. Classification (NCBI taxonomy): domain Eukaryota; kingdom Viridiplantae; phylum Streptophyta; class Pinopsida; order Pinales; family Pinaceae; genus Picea; species Picea mariana. The sequence continues at coordinate 8,937 of JASDQU011175957.1, forward strand.
AACTTAAGGGAAGCACAGAACTAGATCATGGACCAAAACCAAGAAGATCCAGCACAATAGTGGGGAAAGATTTGGGGCAGCCCCTAGTGGCCAAAAATAAAAATATTCAAATGGTTAGTTCTACACAACTGAATTCTGACCTAGGAAAACCTAAGAAAAAGGGGTTTGATAGGCCCATCATGTTGCCACCTCTGTCAAGCCAAGGAAGAAACAACGAATAATCTCCTCGATGAATGTAATTACATAATAGAGATATGGGATTGGGCAGCAGACATCTTTCGCTAGTCCAATAGGACCTGAGGTAACATCTTCCCAACCACCAATAAATGGATTGAGAGTTACAAAAAAAATGGAATGGTGAACCTCTACTAAAATCTCATGCTAGGGATGATCATATGGGCAATATGGAAAGAAAGGAACCAACACACCTTTAGGAACGAATGCCTTCTGGAAGGGAAACTCAAGGAAGCAATAATCTCACAAATACGAGAAACGGTGCATGGAGGCAATTGTCGGATTGGAAAAACGCAACTCATAGGCCATGACTCCCGAATCCTGGAAGTTTTCACCTAAAAGATGGGCGCAATAACACACAGGTAGGGAAGCTATGTCAACTTCAATTAGGATATAACAACTGGACACCACCTCCGGCAGGGTTCCTCAAGTTTAATTTTGATGGGGGCGACAAAAGGAAACCCAGGAATGACAGGGATGGGAGGGGTGATCAGAGATAGCGATGGAAACATAATTCGGATGTACGCTAGGAGTAAGGGAAACTCAACCAACAACGCAGCAGAATTTGGATCCCTAGAGCTCGGTCTCGAAATTCTAAGTCGCAAAAGGTTGACCAACACCATTGTGGAAGGTGACTCCACCCTGGTCATCAACACAGTGAAGAGAATCCAAAATGGCACTAGAGTGGGCAAGGTACAGAGGCATTGGCACTTGGCATACTCCCTACAAAAAATCCAGGAGCATCTACAAATGATTAACACAATGGAGTTGCGCTGGGTACGCAGGTCAGCAAATGGCCTGGCAGACATAATTGCCAACGAGGGGGTTAGCAAGGAAGGACCGAAACTAGATACTACCTGGATCAACATACCGGAAGGACAATTTAGAAGGGACTGCATCAGACTAGCATCAAAAGATTGTGACAACAACTCAAGCAAGGAGGGTCACATCGAGGAGGGTTGTGAAAGGCCCAACGGAAGGCACGTAGGACACGGGAAGGATATGACTGCCCAACACTCGACCACCAATCACAATGCAGAATTAGATTATACAACAGGCGAGGGTAAGGAAACAAGGTCGTGTCAAGAGTAAGATTTCCGGGGAAAGACCATGGGAAATTATCAACGACAAACAACAGGTAGTGAATGACATACGGCAAGAGGGATTGACATGGACCGGTATCGAACCACCATACCAAAGACCAGGTATAGGGAGTTTCACATTAGGTTATCAAGCGAGCATGGGCAAGGGATCATACACGGTGATGACTGAGTCATCATGATCATATGTACTATGATGGGGAAAAGGGACGGGAAGGTTCACCTCTACGGGAAGACCATGATTGGAAGGACGAGCCCGCAACAGGGAAGTTTCAATAAGAGAAAAAACAACAAAAATAGATGCAAACATAAGGAGTGAAACTACATGGGCCACCATAGACACAAGAGTGGGGAAAGGAGGAACCCCTGTGTATACGGGAACAGGTTGAGAACCCAACAAAGGAGCTACCATAGGCTAGACGGGATGGTGTGAATGAAGCAAACACACAACAAAAGAAACCCCCTAGGGAAGGGAACTTAGAACAATCCCCGATGGGTTTCAAGGATGGAGCAGGCGACAAAATATGCAGAGGGTACCTTTCACACTCTGGTTGCACCAAAAGGAAAGACGACCATGACCCGGTTGGAAAAGGAAATCAAAGAGAAATGCAAGGGAAAAACATGGGATGCTTTGACTCAAGAAGTGGACTGGGTAACTAACCCAGGAGCCACGCATCCCAGGGAAACCCTCTACCACAAATTGATGGAGATGGCATGGAAAACAAAGATGCGGATTGGCAAAGTAAGCTCAAAAAGGGAGGACGCCAGACAAGAGAACAACAAGGAACACACGAAACTACTGAACAAAGTCCTTAGGCACCTCAGTATTCTGGAAACCATTACCAAATTGCTAACTGAGGTTGAGAAGGACCATAGAGACAAAATGGAGTATTTGGTAGTTCAATTCCACCTCTACTTGCACTACGTTAATCACATGGACATCACGCCAGCCGACGGGAATGGAGCATCAACGCACATCAGAAAGACTCGCAGAGTCTCCCAAAAGGAGGAAAACAGGGGCCATGCAGATGGAGGAAAGAAACATATCATTATCATGGACTAGTGTTTGGTTAGTCTATTGTCAAGTCAGTCAGGTTAGTCTTGTGTTAGCCTCAGCTTATGTTATTCTTGTTTTTCTCTTTTCATGTCTGTTGTGCTTATCTTGTCAAAAATTGGATATGGTAGGACTGGGCTAGTTTCCCATGGTGGCAGTCCATTCATACCCCTTGCTTATTTCAGAAAACACAAATTGGAAACCTCTAGCTTGGTTTCCTTACTAGCATACCAAGGAGTTCCCCTTTTTTGTATCATAATCCTCTTTTAGTAATACAGGCTCTTAAACTTAGTTACAAAAAAAAAATACATCAAAGTATAAGTTGATAATTAATTGGTACAATCATTAATGTATTAATACATTAATATAATGTATAAAATAAAGTATTAATTTACATTAATATATAAAGTAATATATTATTTTTTTGATACATTAATGTATCAATTAATTTATACATTAGTACATTATTAATTTATAAAATGTTAAGGTATTATAATCCATTATTAAAGTATAAATTAAAGTGCTTATTTGTATTAATATATAATGTAATATATTAAATTATTAATACAATCATATTGTATTAATACATTAAAGGTTGACAATTGATTAGCACAATCATTAATGTATTAATATAATGTATAAACAAAAATATTATTTTCATTAATGTATAAATTGAATGTATCAATTAATTTATACATTATTAATTTAATTAATAAAATGCTAAAATATTATTACATTAATAATTTAAAATATTAACAATATAATAAACACATCAATAAATAAATTAAATGCATTAACAAATACATTACTACAATATGAATACATTAATAAATTAATGTTACATTGAACTTAATGTATTTACTAAAACATTATTAAGGTACTAATGCAAAAATGTAGAATATAACATATTAAAGTATTAATACATAAACACATTATTAATTAATATATTGTTAAAATATTAATACACTAATAAAGTAATGCATTATTAAAACAATAATATATTAATAAATACAGTATTAAAGTATTAATATCTTAATAAATAAATACATTATTAAAGTATTAATACTTTAATAAATACAATATTAAAATATTATTACATTAATATAGTGATTGAAAATGACTTTGGTTTGTTATGGTTGACTATAACCATATTTTCTTATGGTTATGTCTATGAATGACATAAATACATTAATGTATACTATAATACATTAATAATACATTATGGCAATAATAATAGAAAAAGATACATTACATACATATAATATGTATTAAATGCATTAATAAATACATTATTAAAGTATTAATATAGCAAAACATTAATAAAGTAATAATGCATTGACCTTAATGACGTTAATGTATAATGTAAAATATTAAATTATTAATACATTAATAATATGATATTAAAGTAATAATATATTAATAAAAACATTATTAAAGTACTATTAATTTAATAAATGCATTAGTCCTCGAGGTGTAGGATAGTCGGTGACGGAGTGTGTTGTTAAGTCACTTTGTGTTGAAAATTCACCGATTCAAAACCTGCAGGGACAAAAAGCCAACCATGTTAAGGGTTGGTGTGGCTCAGACTGGGTGCGATCCCCATGTGACTTTGACGGCTTAGATGCCCCTAAGTCGCGGTTTCTCAAGCCAAAGGTTAATCCCACTGCCAAGAAGGTCCGGACAAATTAACAAACAATTTTTTTTTTTTAATAAATGCATTATTAAAGTAGTAATACATTAGTAATACAGTACTAAAGTATTAATACTTGAATACATTAATTGGCGATGACCATGGTTGACTATGGTTGACTGTGACCACAGTTGATTATGGTTGACTGAGGTTTATTATGGTTGACCATGGCCAAGTCTGACATCATGTTTTATATTTTCACATTGCGACGTCTGGGAATGGTCGTCTCATTGCAATGTTGGATGATGTTTTTCACATTGTGGCATAAAGTTTTGTACATAAAGTTGTGATCATGGGTTATGTTTGTCACATTGCGACATTTGGAAATGTTTCTCAGATTATGATGTTAGGTTATTTATGTCACATTGTGACAAGGAGGCAATGTTAATCATAGTGGATTGATGAGGTTATATTCGTCACAGTGTGACAATAAAAAATATTTGTGACATTGCAACGATCGAGCTATTTTATTAAATTGCGACAATAGAGAAATATTCACACATGTTCGTCACATTGCAATATTAGAAAATGTTTGAAACATTGTAATTTACATATCATCACATTTCAACATTGCAATATTAGGAAATGTTTGAAACATTGTAATTTACAGAACATGTTTATTCTGATAACGATGTTGGACCATGTTGATATAGGTAGTGCCAAGAGGTCGGTTTCAAGAAATGAGGGATTCATTTTCCTTATTCAATTACGCTTGTCATGTTATTATATGTAGACCGGTTCAAACACCATTCATTTCTCTGCAGCAAGATGGGCACTTTAGTCTTTGGTCGTTGCAGTTTTCCAATTTCGACCTGTCCGCGTCCCTACTCAACAGCTTGTCATGATCGACGGTCCTTTCTTGGATGAAATGGATTCACGCTGGCACTCGACTATATTATCCGACCGTACACATGTATATCGGCACGACCAAACTCGAGTACGTAGTTAGTTTAAACGTTTTCAGTTTTTATATTTGCACTCATTAAAAGAGAGTGTTTGATAAATTTAATTTTGAAATAATAAATAAATATTAATTGTAGTATTTTTTTTTTTTGCAAATTTGATTTTTTTAATCGTTAGAATTATAAATTTTGATAATCGAAATTACAGTATAATTTATGAAGATATACAAATCATTTTCAATATGGGAATTTGCTAAATAAGAAAATTCGTTCGTTTTCAATATGGTAATTTGCTAAAAATTCGTTTTCAAAATTCGTTTGCTCTAACGGCAAGGTGTAGCAGATGGGAGTCTGGATAGTGAGAGACACCGTCCAACTCGCACCCAAAAATACGGATGGAAGTTTGGAGATGAATGCATATGGAGTTTAGACGGCATCAAACTCTCGCTCGCGAAAATACACGTCAGTGGAAAAACAGCGGGCTCCAAGCGATGGAAAAATAGTAGATGGAAGTTTGGAGATGAATGCACATGGAAACTCTCGCTCGCGAAAATACGCGTCGGTGGAAAAACAGCGGCCTCCCAGCGATTTTCGTGAATGGGCAAACAGGTTATCCGCACCTGTACGTCTGTTTTCAAAGTGCTTGGCTTTGTCGTGAACACTTTTCTAAAGCAAAAGGCTGCGCGTCACATGATTAGGGAAGCTTCCCAGGATTAACAATGGATTTCTACATATTCGTCCACAATTTTCCTTTGTTTCTGGAACGTTGGGGACAGTTATATATATATATATATATATATATATATATATATATATATATATATATATATATATTTATTGGGGTAGGTGGACAGTTGTATTATTATACATACAGATAATAAAACAAATCTTATCATCGATGGAGGAGTGGTTAGAAATAAAACAAATCGTATCATCCTTATGTAGGGCTTCTGTTTTGTGTATAAATTGTCTAAATCTATCTTTTATTATTTTGGAATCTTTGGAGAGACTTTAGAAAATTTAAGGGCTCTCTTTCCCCACAGTTTCGAGGAATTTGTGAAAGGTTTTCGGTACCTTGGATATTTTTTTAAAGACTCATGCATAATCAGAGGATTAGGGATGGCTCCTCTCAAATTTGAAGAAAAGATAAGATGATGATGTAATAGATGGTTGTCCTTGGGGATGGTTCACTCTGGTAAAATCGATGCTCGAAGGCTAACCTGTGTACTTGATGGCACTCGGGGCTATACCTACCTTTATTTTACATAAAATTTGGAGTTTGATGTTTAGTCTTCTGGGGTCGGGTGATGTGGGAAGGAAGCACTTCCAGCTATGCAGCTGGGATCTCATAGCAAAGCCTAAGCATTTGGGAGGCTGGGGTATTCGAAACATTTATCTTTTCAACAGTGCTTTGGCCGCCAACTCATTGTGGCGGGTGGGTTTTATCGAAGGTTGGGGTGTGGAGCAAGGTGATAAATGATAAATACATGCCCCATTGCTCCATTGTTACTTGGTTAAGGTCGGCAACAACCAATGTTTCGTCTGCCTCGTAGACTTGGCGAAATTTGTTAAAATCTTTGCACCTGATCAGTCACTAGCTCGGATGGAGACCAAGATTGGGTCACCTGGTGCAAGTTGGTATTGATAGTATTTTGGGTTTGGGGCAGGCCTCTTTCTTGTCAAGCCACCTTCTATCTGAACTAAAAAGGAATCATGTGGTATACCTTTATCAGGCTATCGACACAAGTAGGCCAGGAATACCCTCTAATTATTGGAAAACAAGAGAAGATCTTGGTCTTGTCGAGATCCTTGCAGAGGAATGGGATGCATTCCGTAAGGATTTGAATTGTGTGGGGATACAACTACATAATACAAATGATGAGCTCATTTGGGCGGGAGGAGATAGATCATGAAACATATCTGTAAAACATTTATAACTTGCTCTTGCAAACAAATATTGGTCAACTCGTGTTGGAGGATGGAGAAGACATTTATGGAAATGGGATTTGGCACCAAAGATACAACTTTTTATTTGCTTATCTATGGTGAATAGAATTCTTACATGGGATATTTTACAAAGGAAGGGATGGCATGGACCAAATATATGTCTCATGTGTTTCAAAGACGTCGAATCTTTGTGTCACCTTTTTGTTTCTTGTAGCTTTTGCCGGGAGGTGTGGAACATGTTTTATAAATATTTTGATGTTCTGACTACTTGGGAAGGCATTTCTTTAAGTATTTTCTTTGAGAATTGGCATAAAAATGAAGCATCTTACATAACTCTTCCTCTCATTATTTGTTGGTTCATATGGCTGGAGAGAAATAAAGTTATATTTGAAGGAAGCAAAGCTTTGATTTACTGTATGGTAACAAAAGTTAAAGCCTTTCTACCCTCGGTGACTTTGGTTAAAAAAGTTAAAGTATGCATTTTCATCCCCCTTGCCTTATTACTTCAACAATATGTTGGTTCGATGGGGTTTCATAAACTAGCGCTCTTAAGTGTGGGGCGGGAGGCATTATAAAGATCAATGAACATATAGTTCATAAGTGGCCCTTTAACTGTGGACATGGGAAAAATATAAGGGTCAAACTGCTAGGAGATTGGGAGACTCTTTTCTTAGCGTAGCGTTTAAATCTTGATGTGATCCAGGTAATCGATGACTCAAAGATTATAATTGAATGGATGAAGGACAAAGACAATCTACAGATCACCTCCTTGATGGGATGGATGGACAGATTAAAATTGCTAAAAAACTCGTTCAAAGATATACACTTCACCCATGTGTATAGGGAGCTCAACATGGATGCAAATCTCCTCTCAAAAAAGGCTCTTACAAAGACTGAAGGAAAGCTAGATTTCAGCGGGTGGGTTGAGGGAAATGAGGGGCCTACCCTCTCCGTCAATGTATTTTAACTCATCTTGTCAGTGCTGGTTTTTTCACTATCCAATTGATCTTGGTGACTCAGGCCTAGTTATTTTTTGGGGGGTTTATTTCACTAGAGGACATCTATATCTCGTTTGCTGCAGTTTTTTGTGCCTGGATTTTATCATAAGGAAAGTCTCGTTGTGCCTCTGGTTTTGTGGGATGAAAATAGATGCTCTTTTTTTTAATAGCCTCAGTGTTCTTATGGTTACTCTAATAATCTACCTTTTTGTGCCAAGTAAACATGATCGAAGAAGTTGTAAAGTGTACTCATTTATATATCTAATATAAAGAGCAATTTTCTTGTTGAAAAAAAATCCACATATGTAAGATGTAGTAGTCATCAAATTTGAAGGGCTACTTGAATGACTACTAAATTATTGAAAAGGAATATATATTAGCAACAACCACTTTATAAAAGTGGTTGAAGGTGCAAAAAGGATATACGTCGATCTGTCATTAGTTAAGTGGTTCTCGCTAGTTGACTAAGGACATACTTTGGGAACCACCTTTAATATATTAATACATAATTAATGTATAAATCATTTATTAAATTAATAAATATATTATATTAATAAATTAATGTATATATATTAATGGTCTATTAATATATTAATGTAATATATAATAATAATGTATAAAATAAAGTATTGACTAACATTATTGTAAAATGTAATATAATAATATAATACATTAATAATACATTTCATACATCAATAAATACAATATATTACTAAAATATTAGTACATTAAAAATTAGTAATACATGACTTTAATCTTAATGTATTTAATAATCCATTATTAAAATATAAATTAAAGTACTAATTTGTATTAATATATAATGTAACATATTAAATTATTAATAAAATAATAATGTATTAATACATCAAAGTATAAGTTGACAATTGAGTGGTACAATCATTAATGTATTAATATAATGTATAAACTAAAGTATTAATTTACATTAATATATAAAGTAACATATTAATTTTTTGATACATTAATGTATCAATTAATTTGTACATTAGTACATTATTAATTTATAAAATGTTAAGATAATATACACTAATAATGTAAATTAATTATTAAATATATTAATGTAATATATATAATAATAATGTATTAATTTACATTAATGTTATATAATAATGTAATACATTGCATACATCAATAAATACAAAAAATTATTAATATATTAATATACTAATATATTAATAAAGTAATACATTAATATAGTAGTAATAGAGTAACCTTAACCTTAATGTATTTTATAATCCATTATTAAAGTATACATTAAAGTACTAATTTATATTAATATATAATGTAGCATATTAAATTAGTAATACAATCATAATGTATTGATACATTAAAGGTTGACAATTGATTGATAAATCATTATTGTATTAATATAATGTATAAACAAAAGTATTAATTTACATTAATGTATAAAGTAACATATTAATTGTTTGATACATTAATGTATCAAATAATTTATTACATTATTAATTTAATTAATAAAATGCTAAAGTATTATGTCACTAGTAATGTAAAATATTAACAATATAATAAACACATCAATAAATAAATTAAATGCATTAACAAATGTATTACTATAATATGAATATATTAATAAAATAATGCTACATTGAACTTAATGTATTTACTAAAACATCATTAAATTACTAATACAAAAATATAGAATGTAACATATTAAAGT
>JASDQU011175958.1:0-21303 GCA_032191745.1 Picea mariana
CCAAATTTTATGGCCCTTACACAATTCTCAAGCATGTGGGACAAGTCACATATCAGTTAGCTTTGTCTAGTCAATCGAAGCTACATCATGTTTTTCATGTTTCATGCTTGAAGAAGGTGATTGGAACTAGGTGCCAAATTCAAACCAACCTTCCAGAGTTAGCTAAAGAAGGATCCATTTGGCTATAGCCCGAAGCAGTTTTGGACCAGCGTGAGCATCGCTTGCGTCAGAGAACTATCAAGGAAGTTCTAGTATAGTGGAAAGATATGACTCCAGCAGATGCCACTTGGGAATCAACTACCATTCTACAACAGTTTCCACATCTCAAGCCTCGAGGAAAAGACTATTTTTAAGGGGGCGGACATGTTAAGGTCCTAACCCACACATAGGTAGATCAATGTATTCAGATGTAATAAAGGTCAATATTAATAAGGCCTTTCAATAAAATAGAATAAGGTGGATGTAAGAAGACCTAATAGAAGCTTCTGCTTCTAGAAGGATCTTCCTCTAGATGCTTCTCTTAATAGACATATTTAGTATAAATAAGGGTCGAGGGTATGAAAACCCTAGCTTGAGATTATTGTAATAGAGCGCTGCTCGATTGGAGGTTTCCCCCTCGAAGAGGCCTGTGAACATTGCTTTCTGAATCAAAGTGTTATTTCTATTGTTGTTCTTATATCATTACTGTGTTATTGTGGAGATTATACTGGATATTTTACTGTTATTCTGCCATTTCTAGCATTTTATTTTTGTTCTTCATATTTTATATATCTAGTATCTTGCAAGAATTATTCCCAATGTTTCTGTTGGTCCATTACATGCATACACAACATATCTTCCAAAATTTGGTTCATTCTTTCTGTCTTCCCATCTGTCTCAGGGTGATACGCTGTACTAAAGTTAAGTTGTGTTCCCAAGGCCTCTTGGAAACTAGTCTAAAATCGTCTTGTAAACATCGATCTTCGATTGGATATGATCCTTCTTGGTACACCATGTAATCTCATAATCTCACTGATAAAAACTCTCGCTGTGTCTGGCACCTGATACGTCTTGCGCACATGAATAAAATGTGCACTCTTCGTCAGGGTGTCAACTACCACGAAAATCGAGTCGTGCCTCCTTACCGTCAATAGAAATCCAACAATGAAATCCATTGAAATGATCTCCCATTTTGATTCCAGAATAGCGTGTGGCTGTAGTAATCCTGCCAGATGTCTATGTTCAAATTTCACTTGATGACATTCTAGACACCTCACCACATAGCTAACTATGTCCGCCTTCATTCCTTTCCAGAAGAATATGGTCTTAAGGTCTACCCTCATCTTCGTGACTCCTAGATGAGCCATGTATACTACTCTATGAGCTTCTCTTAAGATCAAAATTCTCAATTCTTCATTAGGCAGTACGTAAATCCAGTTATTATACTTCAACAATCCATCTTTGTCCAATGTATAACCTTCAAACTTTGGTACCATCACGGTGTCTTGTACGATAATTTCCTTAACCTATTTATACCAGTCATCGTTGAGCTGTATAGTTAGAATATTTTCTCAAAGATTCGTCTGAAGAGGTATCACTGAGAATATGCGTGGTCTCACGACGTCATAATATCCTAATATCATGACGTATAGGTCAGAATTCATTACAAAATCTCCCAAGTTAATGAGATAGCCCATAACTCTTCCTACAACCTTCTTTTTGGCACCTGAAGCCATTTCTATGTACCTAAACTCGTCCTGCTCGAATGCCTTTACCTTAATTCTTTTCAGTGTTGCACTAGAAATAAAGCTCTCTGTAGCACTGAGATCTATCAAAATACTAAAAGTTTGGTCGGTGATGGTACCTGATGTCTCAAGCACAGTGGAATGGTGCTTAGCCTAATGGTTATTCATCGCTGCATGAATCCTGTGGGACTTTCTAAAATAACCAAATTTATTGTGTCTTGCTAACCCGATTGCTCTGGCTTTCTCAATGAGACAATCTCACTGGTAATGTGGTTCTCCACATGTCCAACATCCGATCTTTGGTCTAGTACTCCTGGTACCCAAAGTAGAAGCTGTTGGCCTACCAATGTGGAATCCTGGTCTGTTCTGCTAAACATGCCTAAACTACTGCTATTGTGGGTGATGCTGTTGATAATGCAATGGTCCTCTATAGGGAGTTCTTTGCTGAGGAGTCGACCATGGTGGTGTCGTGAAAGTGGGTCCTCTCGACGTATCTCGATACCCTGATGTATGTCTGGCTAGTGTCTGATGCTACTGCGTACCTTCCGTTGTCTGTCTAATTAGTCTTGCAGGAGTCCTGCCCTGACCCCGTTGGTAAGCTCTTCCTTTGCTATGAGGGCCTTCTAGACTACATCATGTAACGTCTGAGGAATTGGGATCCTCACCTTCACACGGATGTTCAAGTTAAGGCCAAACACAAAATTATTGACCTTTAGCTTCTTGGTGTTCAGATGTGGGGAATACCTAAAAAGCTCCATGAATGGGGCCTCATACTCAGACACTGTACAACCACCCTGTCGTAAGGCATTGAACTCATTGAGTTGGCGCTCAATGAATTCCTCTGAAAAATACCTTTCCCTGAATCGTTCCTTGAACAATTCCCATGACACGTCTTCGACGACCATGCTTATTTGAGGTAGGAGCATATTCCACCATAGAAGAGTGCTCTCCTTCAGCTAAAAGACCTCCATGCAGACCTTCATGTTGGAGGTGTAGTCGCGAATTTCAAATCACATCGACATGTTCTCCAACCATGCCTCGATGACTAAGTTCTCTTTGAATTCTACCAGTACCAGCTGGAGCGCACTATGATCCCTCATTAGGTACATGCTCCCTTGCCTCATCTATATCTAGTTGGTTAATCAAGGCCTTTGAAATCCTCTTAAAGGACCTCATCAAACCAACCACATCCCCCACAACAATATGCTCCTGTCCAATGACTTGTTATTCTCCTTGGGGGTTAGACCCATTTGGAGTGGATTTTATTGGAGGCGTCCCACCTCCTCCCCTAGCACCACGTTGTCTACCTCCACGATGTCCTCTAACCACGATTACCTGGATGGAAAAAATTCAATTTTAATTAGCGATAAGTTATTAATTAGATGTCTAATAAAGTGGAAGGTGCAATGATCCCAAGTCATGGGGTTGAACTTGCTATGATACCACACGTAACACCCTTTCGTTACGACAACAACAATGATGTATAATAGTTTATTTTTTATTTTTTTGCATTAGCAGAATTAAAAACGTCATGATATAATTAATGACATCACAAGCTACACATCATCATAATTTAATAACGACACATTCGTCACATTAACATAATTAACAACGACGCATAATCAATGAATAAACATAAGGAGCTACGCTATTCAACACAACACGATTAACTAAAGCAAGTACAATAAATGATCAACCACGTCACTGATTAAAAAGGAACTGCCCACCCAACCTACCCTACAAAGTAAGGACCTCCAAGACACATAAGCAATGCTCAAGCCCATGATTCATTCGATTGATTTTGACCACTTAAGGTCTCAGGGCTAGCGATTGTTCTAAGGAGCAAGGAGGTGTCTAATTCCCCTAATCAATCACAACTCATAACTCGAGCCTAGATATCAATCATACATCAACCTTTTACATGGAGCCATAGTAATTTAATTCTAAATCAATCATACGTCAATGATATTTAATGGTGGGATAGTAATCTAGTTATCAAATCCATCATACATCAACAAAATTTATTGTGCAATAGTAATTAAAACAATCATACATCAACAATAATTAATGGCACCATAGTAATCTAGTTATTAAATCCATCATACAACAACAAGGTTTAATGGTGCAATAGTAATAATTATTAAATTGATCATCCATCAACAATGATTATGGCGCTATAGAAAATTCTACTACAAACATACATCAAGCAATTGATGCAATTACCACCTAGAAAACATTCTAACTAAAGTCCAACTTCAATGACATATATCGATATAATAGATGCAATTAACATCTGTGGAACCTTCCAACGATGGTTCCACTATAACTAACATTTATCAGATGGTAGACGCAATTAGGATCTATGATCAATCCAACAATATTTCTACTATGACAACATTTATCAATATGATTAACACAATTAACACCTGTGTCTATTCCCTCAATAGTTCAACTTTTAGTAATACAAATAACGCCACACCTGTCTTCCGTGACGACGCTCCTCCCGACCTTTCGCTTTCTAATCATAGAGATTTCACCGGTACCTCCCAACCAATGCTAGGGGTACTCTTCTTTCCCCTTAGCCCTCCGAGTTGCAAAGGAGCCATGAACACAACCATAAATCCTCTAGCTCTCAGCTTGCCTCGCAAGGTAGAGCCACCACTCTCTCTCACGCTGGGTATCCCAACTCTCACAAGTAAAACCAATCAAAAATTCTGCAACATAACTTTACCCATAACCTGTGTGATCCCCTTCCCATCTTTTTTCCATTTGATTTATAGGAGTTTTCTTAATGACACATTCCCCTTGCAAAATTAATTCGCTTTTTAATTAAATAATTTAGAATTATTCTTCCATACACTTGTCACCCTTTCCCTTAGTTGCACAAGTAAATCCAGAATTTATTTTAAGTAAATTCAATTTCCCTCACCTCTCCTAAAAGCGGTCCTTAAATCAATCCCAGTTGTCTAATTATTCCCCTTATTCCCAATTAATGACTGACGCCTTTCTAAATATGAGTTGAGTTAAAATATTGTTCTTCTCTAGTTAGACTAGTGTTAACTAGACTCTAGATACCTTTCTATGCATACACAATATTTTATGATTTATTCCTTTCTTATCATAAATTCCAATTTGGCATTTTCTGCTCACATGTGAATTGTATTAATTCTTTAGACTTATTTCATCATTCTTGATTTCTTGAATTGATTTACCTCTTTCCTATTTTATTTTATTTAATTTGTAATTTATTTTTAGTATTCTCACCAAGCTTAGACTTAGGCTTAAATCACAATCCATCAACATCATCATAAAAATTCATAAGCAAAACCACAACCATGTACTATAATCGGATCACTTGCATTCAAGTGTCCTAAAAGAATAAGTCAATAACATGTGCTCGCAAGAGAGGGATGTTACATTGAGAGTGGTCCCATGACAAGATCAATTTTAATTTTAGTAGTAAGAAACTTTATTAGTTAGTGAACACATACATGTTATTGGATCCGATTTTGAACATGTTCCTATTGACACAGAGATTTTGGCAAGACCATGTGCATGCCACAAGTTTTGTACAGTGTATCACCCTATATTTAGTGCTCTTTGACCTATTCTCTACTACACCTATGCCAACCAGTTTTGCATTGTGTGCGCTACCAGTTTGTATTGTGTGCAAGGACTCGAAAATATTTCATGCATATCAAATCCTCAAAAATAAACGTAATTATTGTAACTATTTTTGTAATTGAATGATTGGTCATGGTCGAGGTTTTTAGTGAGCTGTCAAGTTTATTATGATTTCCATGCTTCTATAGAGATACAAGGAATGTATGCGAATATGTAAGGGTTAAGTTCTAGTTCATTTGAGGTTGATTGTTGATTGTAATTGTATAGTTGTAAGTGGAATATGGGATAGAAAGTAGATTGAGATCTAAATCTATGATCCCTAGTTCAATCTTAATGAGTCTCTATGCAAGCTATGACCCTCGATGTATCTGACTGTTTCATTGTAATTGATGAATGACGGCATGAGGCCCAAGTTTATACTTCCTATCATGTACTCTATTATGAATGTATGTTGTTATAGATGTTGGACTACCTTTTATTCATATGAATGTTGTTAGGAATGAATAGAGTCTAATGTGCAATGATTTTTTAAGTGCTTCTTGTCTATATTGTTCCGTCATGACATGCACAAACATTCGGCCTCTATGATTCTCATGCACGTCTCGAGTGAGACCTTATTTATTCATTGAATATCAAATATGCCAACACAAATGGGGTATTTGTTGATATGTCCTTTTGAACCTTGGGATTAAAACCTCAAGCCAACAATTGGTTATGTTGCTGAGACGTGATGATTTTTTGCTACATGGTGGAGTAAATAAATGACATGGAAACCTTCCAAGAAGGAGATAAACGAATGGATTTTTGAGAAGGAGGATGAGTTCATGTGAAAAGAGACCAAGGATTTGCAGATCATATTGGAATGATGGAAACAAAGGTACATATATTTATATCTGCATGAAATTTTCTTTACTGAGTTTCCTTGCTTATTGCATGAATGGGTAAAGAGACAAACACATATTAAATTTGTGTTGCAAGCCCAAGAATTGTTGGTTTGGGACCAAGAGGTTGTAACTCGGTTGAGATGTTTGGACAATAAGTGGGATAAAGCCATTGAATTCTAGTTGGAACGAGTTAAAAAGGGATACATTGTTGAGTTTTTAGTTGAATGCAGTGAATCTTTTAGTAGTTCTAAAAGAAAGTTTGCAACCGGTCCTAGAAGAAGGTTATTAGAATAAATCCTAACATGGATCAAAATGCTATTCATGGAGAAGGGGATGATGTGAATGGAGCTTGATATGATGGAAACATTAACCCCCTGAGTAGGGGGGGATGAAAGACGAGATGCGGTGAAGGGAGAATGTATTTAGAAGAGTCTAGAGAAGAAGAAGAGTTGAGTGCTATGTAACAAGATTTGAGTTGAGGAAGCAAGTAGAGAAGAAAATAAAATAAGGGAGAGAAAGGGGTGATGAAAAACTAGGAAGATATAAGATATAGAGAAGAGAATTCATGCCAAAAGGGTGCATGGGAGAGATATATGTGCCAAGAAGCATAGAAGAGAGGTCATAGAAGAGACACAATGTCGAGAATAAGGTATCAAGAGAGGATACCTAAGAAAGTAGTAGTATATTTGTAGAGAATAAGGTAATATCCCCTAGGTTAATGAGATATGGAGTCGAATCAGAGGAAGATGATGCACAAATTAGTAGAAACAATATCACATAAGATAATGATGTAGGCACACTCTAAGAAAATGAAGAGATCTTGGCTGTTGGAAGGAGGCTTGCACGACTCAAGATTGGAAGATATTTTGGATCCATCACTAAAAGAGACAAAATAATGTGGAGGAACCCCCTATTTGAACCAACCCCTTTGTGAATTTGTAACCAAGAAGAAAGTGTAGAGGTGAGAGAAGTATAAGAAGAAAGTTTATAAACAAGAGACACAGAAGAAACAAGTGGAGTAGAAACCAAAGTTAGGAAACTTCACAAGGATTATCAGTAACAATAGTAACCAATGGGAATTAGTTAGGAAGATCAAGTTCCAGTTCAAATATGAATAATTAGGATTCAACCCTCATACTTCCTACGTTTCATGGGATGGGAAGGGATGATGCAGAACAACATTGGTTCACTTGTGAAGAAATTTGGTCAATGAAATGAGTCACAGATGAGGTACCTAAGATCACATAGTTAATGGAGACTACGTTAAGAGATGGAGCTTTGACGTGGTACATGAAGTATAAAGTTACTGCACCGATGAGAAAAACATGGTCCCTTATAGAGATAAAGATATATCTCCTTATAGATTTCTAGAAACCTAAGTTGAAGTTACAATGTATAATCGAGATTAAGGAAATTAGCAAAAAAGTTGGAGAGATCATGTGGGACTATGACCAATTGTTCAAGATCATGTTGGATAGACTGATTTTTTAGATCCAGGATGTCCAACAAGAATAATGGTTTATTTACAGACTCCTCCCTCACATTCAGGTCCTTCTCATGCAACAAAAAATGATGACTCAGTTGGAATCTAGATACAACAAGAGATGGAAAGATGTCCATAGGACTGGTATAGGTGCAATCCCAACTTGCGAACCTCACCATGTAGTTGCAAGACATGAAAAAAGGAAAAGTGGGGTGTGAAAATGTTTGGTGTACCATGTGCCATGCAAAAGGTCACCATCGAAATGAGCGTCCTACACTAGGAAATTACATAGTGATTGGAGCATTGAATTTGTTTCTGACTGAGCAATAGACCAAGTGGTGTGAAATTTGTAGACAATGGGGTCATGTACCTCCCCATTTCCCAACACTATAGAAGTATCAGAAGATGACACACACTCCATTCCGGGAGTTCTACAAATCTATGGGGCACAATATGAGCAACTGTTAGTCACTACAATTGATGAAGGAGCATACCGCATATGCTTATTGGGTCCAATAGGAGAATAAGGGTGGAGAATGTGGAGGCTTAGACCATGGAGGATTCAATCGAGGATGCTTCTAGGGAGGACAAAGAGGAGGATATGGAAGAGAGAGAGGTAGAAGATATGATGGAGGAGGATGGATACACCCACCTATTTCAACTGTGGCGAGACATACCTCTTGGCATAGTTTTGTGCCAAGCCCCATGCATTGTGTGGATATTGCCACAACATAGACCATGTCAAGAGTATTTCCCAAAGTTGTTGGAAAAATGGGTGTTGCAAGATGGTGATTGCTGAGCCACATGAAGAACAAAAGTTGAAAGAAGAAGATAATGTACATGTAGTAACTCAAGGATGTATTTTCACAAAAACTAACTTGTAGAGAGGAGAATTCCTAGGACAACATTTATTTGGAAAAATTAGGAAAGTAGCATAGGGAATTCCTATGTTTGATGCTATGCAACAAAAACAATTCTTGCGCAACATGCAAAAGATGATCGATGATGTACCCATGCATGAATAATTGCGACGCATGGCTAATGTCCACTCATATGTATTAGAGTTGTATTGTTAATTGTGTATAGGAAACATAGGAGGCATGGTTTAAAATCAAGTAGTTCCTTGATGCAGGAGCATCACTCCACCTCAGCACACACCAGCTGATTAGCACGAGGGGTACACATTCAAGGAAGGGAGAGGCACCACCCTCTCATTTTTTCTTCGAGAATCTAAAGGGTGATCAAGGAAATTAATGATGACAAGTTGGAAGAGCCAAGTTGTGCCTTCACACAAGCTGGAGATAAGGTTTCCATTAAGTGGTTGACGGTAGGATGGATCTGCATCTGATTCGGGTCAGATTTCGATCATCTTAATCCGCCCATTAGACATGCATTTTGAATGGTGTTTAAACACCACTATATTAGCTTGGAGGGAAGCTCATTGATCCCCTCTTGTATAAACTCTTGTATTATTTCCATTAGAGATGAAATGGAGATAGGGAGAGAAACACAGAGAGTCGAGACTCAGTTGTAGCTCAGACTCACATATTGTAATGGGCATTCTACCATTAATAGAAAGTAACAGTTTTTCCTGTTTATCAATTTCTACGTAGTGGATATTTTGTTGTGAATTTCATTCGCATGCATTTGAGTTGTATATGTATGTTAGAAATCGTATGCAGGGATAGAGATACAATTTTCTATCTGTGAGTGTGTTGGGTTAAGTCTGGTTCTCTAGGCTAAGTGGAAGGAGTGCACGACAGAGGGTGGAAACTATGTGAGATGATGCAAGGAGTGTGTGTTTGAACTTAGTGGACTCAGAAGAGAAGCTGCCAGGAGGGCACACAGGGATAATTCACAGACTCGGGAGGAAATTTCAAGGTGGTTGGGTACCTTGGAAAGAAAGACTATGTGGGAGGAAACACAATGCAAAGTTATTGAATACTCTGCAATACTTTGCCAGGAGAGCATAGAGCAAGTACGAGACCGTACAAGGGAAACACATTCTAAAGTGTTGGAATCATTAAGAGAACCACAGGGTTGTTGAACACTCTAAGGAAGGAAGGTGTTGCAAGAGTGCATCAACAAAGGAAAGGAGATTCCTTAAGACTTCTAGGTAGGATTAGGGAGAAGTCATCGAAAGGATTAGCCAAGCAAAAGGAGTGTGCCAAGGATACTGTAAGTTCATCTCACAATCTCAAGAGGAAGGGTGCTAAGTTTACAGGAGGGCACGAGAAATTTCACTAAAGGACGTAGAGGAACTGGGAACCTTGAAGGTTTTCAAGCTGAGCAAAGTTGCATAATAGGTTTCACAGAACTCTGGAAGGAAGTTCGAGAACAACCTAAGTCTCGAGAATAAAATTGCACTAAGTGAGCAAGGGTGTCAAGGACTTGCAAACTCCTGAAGACCAAGTGTGTTAGCACGTACCATCTGATTAGCACGAGTGGTGTGAATTCAAGAAAGGGAGAGGCACCACCCTCTCATTTTTCCTTCGAGAATCTAAAGTGTGATCAAGGCAATTAATGCTGACAAGTTGGAAGAGCCAAGTTGTGCCTTCACACAAGTTGGAGATAAGGTCACCATTAATTAGTTGACGGTAGGAGGGATCTGCATCCGATTTCGGTCATATTTCCATCATCATAATCCACCCATTAGACAGGCGTTTTGAATGGTGATAAGACACCACTAGCTTAGCTTGGAGGGAAGCTCGTCGAGCCCCTCTTGTATAAAATCTTGTATTATATCTAGTAGAGATGCATAGGAGATAGGGAGAGAAATAGAGAGAGATGAGACACAGTTGTAGCTAGGATTTACATATTGTAATGGACATTCCGCCATTAATAGAAAGTAACCGTTTTTCCTGTTTATCAATTTCTATGTAATGGATATTTTGTTGTGAATTTCATTCATATGCATTTGAGCTGTAGATGTATGTTAGAAATTGTCTGCAGGGATAGAGATACAATTTTTATCTATGAGTGTGTTGGGTTAAGTATGGTTCTCTAGGCTAAGTGCAAGGAGTGTGCGACAGAGGGTGGAAGCTTTGTGAGTCGATGCAAGGAGTGCGTGTCTGAACTCAGTGGAGTCAGAAGAGAAGCTGTCCGGAGGGCACACTTGGATAATTCATAGACTTGGGAGGAAATTTCAAGGTGGTTGGGTACCTTGGAAAGAAATAATGTGTAGGAGGAAACACAATGCAAAGTTACTAAATACTCTGCAATACTTTTCCAGGAGGGCATAGAGCAAGTACAAGAGCGTACAAGAGAAACACATTTTGAAGTGTTGGAATCCTTAAGAGAACCCTAGGGTTGTTGAACACTTTGAGGAAGGAAGGATTTGCATGAGTGCATCGACAAAGGAAATGAGATGCCTTAATAATTCCAGGTAGGCTAAGGGAGAAGCCGTCGAAAGGATTAGCTGAGTGCAAGGAGTGCACCAAGGATACTGTAATTTCATCTTACAAGCTTAAGAAGAAAGGGAATTAAGTTGCTGGGAGGGCACAAGAAATTTGACTAAAGGACGAAGAGGAACTAGGAACCTTGAAGGTTTTTGAGCTGAGCAAAGTCGCAAAAGAGTTTGTGTAGAACTCTGCAAGGAAGTTTGAGAACATCATAAGTCTCGAGAAGAAAATTGCGCTAAGTGAGCAAGGGTGTTGAGGACTTGTAAAGTCTTGAAGACTGTGAAATCGTCCATTGTCGGGAGGTGACAGGTGGCAGAAGGTTGGGAGTTCCGAGAGTGGGAGCTCTAGGAGTTTTCCAAGAGCAAACAAAGATCTTCACAAAGTCGCAAAGAGCGGTTTGAATCCATACCATTGGATCTGGAAGGGATGCGTAGAAGCAATTTGCATGAGCCAGAGGAGTAGTGCTCAGGGAGATATTGGGGGAGAACATCGAGAGAATACTCGAAGAGCTGGGAGCCGAAGCAATCCTAGGCATCCATTGGGATAGGACACGTGGAATTTGATTGACACTTCGCTGATTCAAAAATCGGGAGAGACAGAGATAGGAGAAGTGAAAACTTTCGAAGGATGACGTCATGGAGTAGAACATAGCCATTGGCTGTGAGAAGAACGTGGATCATAGATTTGGTCCTGGAGAATTCACCGATTCAGGGATCAGGAAAAAGGGAGCAAATAGCTCACAAAATATTCGAAGCATGGAGTCACGAAGGGAGCTGGCCCATTTTCGAAATTCATGGCAACATAAGAGGTAGGGATTAGCAAGGAGGGCTAGCACCCTTTGTCATTGAGATTTGATCATCACTAAGGAGAGGGTCTGTGGGTTTCATACGACCTGTGCAAAAAGTGGAAGGGCCTGTGTCAAGTTGAATTGGTTCCCATCAGGAGTCCGATGAGCCAATTCAGCTCAGTGACTTGAACGATCCTAGATCGAGAGGTCAAGCAACCCTTTGGAGAGAAGGTGGGGGTCTACGCTAGAGTGGTATCAAATCTTGATTGTCTATAGATTGTAGGCAAAGGTGAAAAGAGACATAGTAGGATGCTCCATGGAGACTATTGTGAGGTGCACAATAGATGGTAAACAACCAGGTGAGCTGCAGGTGAAGCAGAATGGCTGCTGAAGGTCATAAACATGTTCAAAGGGAAGACTACCCGTAGATAAGAAAAGCATAGATGGAAAACGAGCTCAGTGAAATCCGGGCAGAGGTGGACAGGCTAGAATTTAAGATGCAACAGGAAGAAAAGGTTCACTGTAGATATGAGTGGCCTTTGAAAAGGAAAGCTAAGTGGCCTGTTTGAAAGTTGTTGGCTCGAAAGAAACAACAGGTGTTGAGGAGGTGGTTGAGATATGTCGAAAATCTAAGTGGCGAGGGAAAGAGATCTAGGAGGAATATCGTAGGTTTCTAGGTGGGAAATGAGAAGGGGTGAGTTGATATCATAAACTACCAAGTGGGCAGAGGAGACATCCCAAATTTCCAAGTGGGCAAGGGAGAAGAGATGAGCTCAGCTGAGAGTTCATGTTAGCAAGGGGTGTTGAAAGATGGAGAGGAGGAAGAAGAAAGGTCTCATCCATATGAAGATTCATGTAGAGCATCAATCCACGTGAATGAAGATGATGACAAGTTGGAAACTTTCA
The DNA here is from genome assembly GCA_032191745.1 of Picea mariana. NCBI lineage: Eukaryota > Viridiplantae > Streptophyta > Pinopsida > Pinales > Pinaceae > Picea > Picea mariana. Next base: position 12,810 of record JASDQU011175958.1, read on the forward strand.
TCACAGAGGAGAAGGATCAGAGGAGCGTTCTGGTCATTGGAGGAGTCGAGATATTTCTGCCAAGCAGCCGAGGAGAGGATAGCATATTTTTTGCAGAGGTAGCAACAAAAGGACAATGAGTGAGACCGTCATGGAGAAGGAGGAACATATATTTAAGTCTATCCCAACAAAAGGGGAGAACCCAATTGAGTTACTCACTCAGTGGGAAATGGAGTTAAAGGCATTGGAGGATTGGTTGGACAGTTCAAAACCAAAAGGTGGCTTCCAATAGATATCCATGCCAGAGGAGACATAATGACATGAGTTGCAACTGGGGGAAGCTGGAATAGAACCAGCTGAAGAACTGATAGGAGTTAGTTTGTCAGGAGAGATAACCAAACAATAGTCCAGTGGAAGGACTGCAGAATTGGAGTCTGCAACATAATGGACAATCAACGTCACAAGGGATGAAAGTAGCATGGGGGATCAAGACGACCTACCCATGGAGCGGCATGAAGAGTTTCATCCGAGCAGACTGCACAAGCTGAGCCAACCGATGAAGCAGCTGGAAGAAGCCATAGAGGAGATACGAAAGTTGATGTTGAGGTCAGCAGAAGAATTTTTCGTCCAGGCGAAGCTGGATAGAAAGGAACCTGCATAAGAAGTAGGGAAGATGTAGGAGCAACAACAACAACGAATCAGAGGAGCAGAAGAAAACTCCAGGAGAAAGTTTGGGATCCAGGAGGATTTCAACAGAGTTGGGAAGCTCATGAGCAAGAGCTCATGAATTTTCATAGCCATGGAGTATGATGCAGGATCATCACTCCATCTCAACACACACCAGCTAATTAGCACGAGTGGTGCACATTCAAGGAAGGGAGAGGTGCCGCCCTGTCATTTTGCCTTCGAGAATCTAAAGAATGATCAAAGAAATTAATGCTGACAAGTTGAAAGAGACAAGTTGTGCATTCGCACAAGCTGGAGATAAGGTCTCCATTAAGTGGTTGATGGTTTGAGGGATCTGTATCTATTTCAAGTCAGATTTCCATCATCATAATCCACCCATTAGACAGGCGTTTTGAATGGTGATTAGACACCACTAGCTTAGCTTGGAGGGAAGCTCATCGAGCCCCTCTTGTATTAAATCTTGTATTATTTCTAGTAGATATGCATAGGGGATAGGGAGAGAAACACAAAGAGCTGAGACTCTGTTGTAGCTCAGACTCACATATTGTAATGGAAATTCCACCATTAATAGAAAGTAACAAATTTCCCTGTTTATCAATTTCTGCGTAATGGATATTTTGTTGTGAATCTCATTCGTATGCATTTGAGCTGTAGATGTATGTTAGAAATCATCTGGAGGGATAGATATACAATTTTCTATCTATGAGTGTGTTGGGTTAAGTCTGGTTCTCTAGGCTAAGTGCAAGGAGTGCGCAACAGAGGGTGGAAACTCTGTGAGCCGACACAAGGAATGCGTGTATGAACTCAGTGGAGTTAGAAGAGAAGCTGCCAGGAGGGCACACTAGGATAATTCACAGAATTAGGAGGAAATTTCAAGGTGGTTGGGTACCTTGGAAAGAAAGACTGTGTAGGAGGAAACACAACGTAGAGTTATTGAATACTCTGCAATACTTTGCTAGGAGGGCATAGAGCAAGTACAAGAGCATACAAGAGAAACACATTCTGAAGTGTTGGAATCCTTAAGAGAACCTCATGGTTGCTGAACACTCTGAGGAAGGAAGGCTTTGCAAGTGTGCATCGAAAAAGGAAAGGAGATTCCTTGAGACTTTCAGGTAGGCTAAGGGATAAGTCGTCGAAAGGATTAGTTGAGTACAAGGAGTGTACCAAGGATATTGTAAGTTCATCTTACAAGCTCAAGAGGAAGGGCATAAATTTGCCAGGAGGGCACGAGAAAGTTCATTGAAGGACACAGAGGAACTGGGAACCTTGAAGGTTTTCAAGATGAGCAAAGTCACAAAAGAGTTTGCACAAAACTGTGCAAGGAAGTTCGAGAACAACCTAAGTCTTGAGAATAAAATTGTGCTAAGTGAGCAAGGGGTCGAGGGTTTGCGAAGTCCCAAAGACCGTGAAATCGTCCATCATCAGGAGGAGACAGGTGGCAGAAGGTGGGAGATCCAAGAGCGGGAGCTTGGGGAGGTTTTCCAAGAGAAAACAAAGATCTTCACGAAGTCGCGAAGAGTAGTTTGAATCCAGATTGTTGGATCTGGAAGGGACGTGTGGAAGCAATCCACACGAGCCAGAGGAGTAGTGATCTGGGAGATATCAGTGGAGAACATTTAGAGAATACCCAAAGAGTCAGGAGCTGAAGCAATCGTAGGAATCCATTAGCATAGGACATGTGGAATTGGATCGACACTTCACTGATTCGCAAATCGGGAGAGACAAATATAAGAGAAGTGAAAAATGATCATAGCCGTTGGTTGTGAGAAAAATGTGGATCGTAGATCTGGTCCTGGAGAATTTACCGATTTGAGGATCAGGAAAAATGGAGCAAGTAGCTCGCAAAATCTATAAAGCGTGGAGTCACGAAGGGAGCTAGCCCATAGTCAAAATCCATGACCACATAAGAGGTAGGGCTTAGCAAGGAGAGATAGCACCCATTGTCCTTGAGATTTGATTAGTGCTAAGGAGAGGGTCCGTGGGTGTCATATGGCCTGCACAAAAAGTGGAAGGGCCTGTGTCAATTTGAATTGGTTCCCATCAGGATCTCAACGACCCAATTTGGCTCAGTGATTTGAACGATCCTAGACTGGGAGGTCGAGCAACCCTTTGGAGAGAAGGTGGGGGTCTGTGCCATTCCTCCTCTACTGCAAGATCAAAGTAGTCTACAAGTTACTCCTCTTCCCAATATGTAAGTTCATCTTTTAATTTGGTTATAAATATTGTATCTAACCTTTAAAGACATATGTAGATTTAAATTCTCATACTTGTTATGCTTATTATTTTCATATTGCAAATCCAACTATAATACCTCCTAGTAATTCATAGGAACATACCAAAAGGAATAGATGTAGATTAATAAACTATGTAATGTATTTTATGAATTTATCATAAGGTTTTTGATGACTAGTTTTGTGATTAATATATCTATGTATATGTATATGATTTGCAAGAGAATAATGGTAGTTCTGCATCTTCTAATCTTGATACAGTTCATGTTCCAAATGAAATAGACCATTGTAGGGTTGTAACTAGAAGACATATGAGCAACATAATCTAAGGACCTAATGTGCCTAAAGACAACTTTTTCCTACAATTTGCGAAATGATATCTTCTAGTAGAGCAATGAATTCATAGGTAAATAGAGATGATCCTTTGAATTTTTATTATTATGAATCAAAGATGTGTGGTTATTCCAAATTCAAAGGACCAAAGAAATATAGGTGATGTATTGCAATGAAACATTACAAACATGATGGAATCTTTCCAATTGTTGGATGTTTTCTCCCTATGGTTGTTTCAAACCCCATAGGTCCTATAAATTACATAGGGATTCATCCCTTCCTTAAAGTCTCATCCAAGAAAAAAATCACTATAATTCAACCATCTGGAGATTTCTCCAATTTTGAGAGTGAAAATGGCATCCAAATCACCAGGAGGTAAAAATTCCCATGAATACAAAAATTATCCAACCCTCTTGCCATTTTAAATGTTCAAATTACCCATGCATAATGTATTGGTGATGCCGAACTCCCAAGAAAGCTAGTGCAACTACAAAAAGAGTCATATAATAGATCCACATATGGTGCATGGACTACATATATAATGTTTCCCACTATATGAGATGTTTTCCCAAATTCCAACTACAATTTCACGATTGGTCCTTCTAAAATCCCAAGCTAAAACTTAGGCCTATATATCATGTCACATGTGTTCATTTTTTTATTATCAATGAGAGGTTTCAATAGTGCATTTTTTCTTTAGACATAGAACCTTGTTGGAGAAAGTCACTTTAGTTTCTAGAGTAAGAAGGAGGAAAACAAGGGCGAAGTTGGAAAATATTCTGAGGCATTTAATGCATTAGTTTGGGATTTGAACCCAATCAATTGAACTTAGCAAAATGACTCTATTTTGTCAATAGGTTGGATGCCCTTCCTCATTTGGAACTTTCATATTTAGAGCCACAAAGGAAATCTCTCATTCTGTCTAAGAGGGATTTAATTGGAAAGTTTACAGCTCTATGGCCTAATCCCAAATTTGTGGACTCATGTATAGTAGACTAGTGGCCTTCAAAATAAATGGACAGGTAACCTTATTTTCCTTTGGTCGAGGGTTTTATATCTCTCTCTTTTTAAACAAGGAAGAGTGAGATATGGGCCATACTTCAAGGGATCCAGGGGATTATATTTGTCCTCATGGACCCTTGACTTCAATATAGAACAATCAAATATTAAAAATCTAGTTTGGGTTAGATTGCCTCATCTTTAAAAAAATTTGGGATGATATCACCCTTAGAGTGATTGGGAACAAATTGGGTTGGTACATTGGTTGTGAAGAACCAAAAGGGAATTTATATTCCTATATGAGAATACATTTGGAGGTTGATTTGGATAAGGGACTCCTTGAATCCCTACAAATCAATCTTGATGGTTGGAGTTACTAACAAGCAACAGATTATGAGCATATTCCATTCAAATGCATGTATTTTCATTCTTATGGACATTTTGCTAAAAAATGTCCAAAATCCCAAATAGATCAACCTTATTCAAAGTAGTAGATAAAGATGCACTCAAGGAAGGAACCTGCGTTCAAAATAGTTTCAAGCATACAAAGGAATTCTCAACTAAATGGGCCATTTAATCCAAATTCATTACAAGAGGGTTCACCTTCAACAAGAAACAACAAATTTGAAGTTCTAGGGAACTTAGAGGAAACAACCTTCAACAAGCAACAACAAATTTGAAGTTCTAGGGAACTTAAAGGAATTCCCCCCTTGTTCTACAAAGGGAGGATGGAAATATGCAAATTTATGCTTAAGAACTTGAGATGTATTGTTTTTCCAAACAATACGGCTACGGTTTTTTGATAATACAAAATATACCCATTTCCATTTAAAAAAAAAACACCTTTTTGTGGATTGCATTATAACCAAAGTAATTACAACATATTGGCATCATGCAAATGTCCTATGTCTAGGTACAATATTTGATTGAATTCATCAAGAAACTTAAGGGAGTATGCATACATGGATGGTCATTCACATGTACATGGGATTATTATAGGATTAATTAACAACTCAAGGCAAGCATAAATAAGTGAAAATTATATATTTGTTGAGTCAATTAATGACAATGAAAGGTTCATGTCTAGGATTGCAAAATTAGATGTTTTTGCCACCACAACTCAAAATTTGGCAATCAAAGGTGAGTTGTTAGTGGAATATGAATATACTAGGACTAAAATTATTTGAAAAAAAATAAGAGTAGGTGGTCTTCCCCTAGAGGTCACAATGGGGTGAAAGAAGAAGGCAATAAAATTATGTTATATAACTTTTAAACTTGAGGAGCTTGTATTGAGAATTTGTATTGATGGATATGGAATGTTGGGGGTAGATACCCCCAACCAACACCAAATAACCTCCTTTTGAACAAAGCAAGTACAAGAAGGGGCTTGATTTGTTATCGTATAGACCAAATAAGAAAATAGAATGTATATATATTAGAAATATAAGGGCATTGAAGGAGATAGATGTAATGTAATGTTTTTGTAAGGGAGGATGTGATATATGTTGTAATCAGTAGTAAGATATCCATAGCTATCATGAGTCTATCAAAGAATTTATTGTTGTACAAGAGAAGGGGTTTTTGATTTAAAATACAACAAAATGACAAGATAAGTTTTATTATCATTGAGAGTGATTTTCCCCCTCATCTTGAGTTTTTTCTCACTATAAACTATGTTGTTATTAATTGAGATGTGTTTATTTTGTTTTATGATTTATTATGATTATAATATAATGAAATGTATAATGTTATGTCACTTAATGAATGATTTAATGTGTTGGTTATGCTCCTTTTGTGTTAAATTGGGACTATGATTATACAAGTAGCTAATGTATTTTTAGTAAAGGAGGCACTAGGATACCTAGTGGATGTTCTTTATTTTCTACAACATGGACAAGCACCATAGTGATTAAGTGTGCCACAAAGAAGAATCCTAGCATAAAAGTATTTAAGGTTTAAGCTTGTGTTAGGAAATTTGTACAATATAGGCATGTATGGGATTGTGAGAATATGTGTCCAACCAACAAAATTATAATAGATGATAAATGAAGCACACTACAATATAACATGGGGACATTTCTTAGAAAAAAGAACAACTAAAAAATTATGTGCGGGACTTTGGTGGCCTACATTATAGAAGGATTGCTTTAAAAAGGTAAGGGGATGTGAGAAATGCCAAAAAGAAAGAAATAAACCACACAACCAATATTATCATGGAATAAATCTTGTACTTACAATGAAACCATTTGAGCATTAGGGGACCATTTGTACTATTAAATAGGACACAATACAAGTACATCAATTAATATCATAAAAAAAAGTATCAGATTACATTGGACCAGGGCATACATTTACTTCCAAAATTATTAAACATTTAATGAACACCTTCAAGATCACAAACAACAAAATATCCCATACTATCCTAGAAATAATGGACAAGCATAGAGCACCAACAAGATATTGGTTTCAGTGTTTACAAAGTATGCGACTTAAGAAGAATAGATTGGGTAAATAGAATACATGTAGCACTATGAGAATATAGGAAAGCATGGAGGAAGGGTTCATGAAAAACACCATTCAGGTTGGTGTTTTGTATAGAAGCAATAATGCCTATGGAATATTGGGCACCCTCACTAAGGATAACAATTGAGGAGACATGGGAAATAACCAAGTCAATGAAGAATATACTAGAGGAACCAGATGAAGATAGGTTGTGGCCATAATTTCAAAAAGTAATGAAAAAGGGTATAATGAAAACATATCAGATTAAAAAAGCATGATTTTACAAAAGGAAAATTGGTTCTCCTATATGATAGTAGAAAAATATAAGATTGAAAAATTCAATTATGGATGGTAGGGCCCTATAAATTCAATAAATTGTATGGAAATGGATTGAATTCCGTACTTCCTTCCTCTACACCATGTCTTGGATGTAATGGTACTTGATCTCAATTTGTTTCAATTTTTCATGAAATATTGGATTCTCTGAGAGTTTCACACAACTCTGGTTATCACAATGAATAACGGTGGAATCCAGCACATGTCCAAATACATCTGCAAGGAGCTTGTGAAGCCACACTACTTAGTTGATTGCCACACTCAATGCAATGTACTCTACTTCTCTGGTGCTCAAATCCACAGAAGTTTGTTTCCTGCTACACCAAGAAATCATGGAAGATCCCAAAGTGAAGCAACACTTGGAGGTGCTCTTCCTATCCACTGTGCTCCTTGCCTAATCATAGTTAATGTATCCTTGCAATCTCATGTCAATATTGGAAGTATATATCATACCATGTCCAACTGTGCCTTGCAGGTATCTCAACACATGTTTTTCAACAATCCAGTGTGTCTATCTCGGCTGACTCATAAACTGGATAAGTGCATTCGCTGCATAGCAAATATCTAGTCTGGTTTTAACTAGATACATCAATGATCCAATCAGCTGCCTTTACAAGGTCATATCAATCTCATCAGAATCGAAAGAAGACACACTTAGTTTCTTCAGATTCATCACCATTGGTGTAGCAATGGGCTTACAGTTCAACATCCCAAACTTATTCAATATCTCAATTGTGTACTTGCCATGACTCAGGAAGATCTCATCATTTCTCTGCCACACCTCTAGTCCCAAGAAGTAGTGCATCATACCAAGGTTCTTCATCTCAAACTCAAAGGCCAACACATACTTGCATTCAACAATAAAGCTCTCTGTACTGGTGATGAATAAATCATCAACGTAGAGGACCAAAATTAGGGACTCACCATTAATAGTCTTATAGTATAGGTTGGGATCAACAACAATTTTGTTGAAGCCCAAACTCATTAGGTGTCCATCAATCCTCGCATACTAATCTCAAGGTGCCATCTTGATTCCATACAGGGCCTTCTTCAACTTGCACACATGAGACTCCTCCTCATGTATCAAAAAACCATCTAGATACTTGATTTATACTTCTTCCTCAATCTCTCCATTAAGAAATATTGTCTTCACATCCATCTGATGTAGTGTCCAACGCATGGATGCTGCAAGGGAAATAATCATTTGGATATAAGTGTATCGAGAAAAAGGAGAAAATGTCTCCTCATAATCTATTCCCTCCACCTAAGAGAATCCTCTAGAAACAAATATCGCTTTGTGCTTCTCGATGCTCTCTTTAGCTGTGTGTTTGATCTTATATATCCACTTGGAAGTAACTACAGACTTCCCCTCAAGTCTCGTAACAATATCCCACACATCATTCTTCATGATGGACTGATACTCCTCC
>JASDQU011175958.1:24009-40594 GCA_032191745.1 Picea mariana
TCTGATTGCACCTCAAAAGAAAATTGTTGCACGTTCTAAGACCATTATCCAATCATTTGAAGTAGAGAACCTTGTTGATTTAGACTATGATATTTTTAAAACCTGAATTAAAAGAGAAACCCCATACAAAATATGTTAATTAGAATTCAGAAAGTTTCAAGATGCATGTGATCGAATCCCTACCTGGAGTTGCAACCTCACTAAATTTATTGTCCCTGCAACATATAATTTTTCAGAATTTGTTTGCTTGTGTGCCAAAACATATGACCCTTATAAATGAGTGATTATGTCTAATAATGGTTCTTAGATTATTTCTCTTGTAACCCCTGCATCCATTTCCAAAATGTTGATGCTTTCCAAGAATCCATGATGATGAAAAACTAGCTACTAAATTCAAACCCTGACTTCAGTTCAAGTAAATTTTTTTTTAACTCAGTACCTTCCAAAAGAAGCTACAAAAGAAGCTACTTTTCCTAAGAATACTCTACCTTTTCAATCTTTGATTTTCTACGAACCTTCAAGAGAATTAATTTCGATGATGTGCATCATATTAGGGTATGAATATCATACTATTGTTGATGAGGAAAACCTGGGAAAGATGGAGAAACTTTTTCCACCATTAAAAGCACCTCCTGAGAAATATAATTACGCCAATATATCTCTAGTGCCATTCATAGTCAATTCATTTAGTTTTATTCACTTAGATATTTCAAATATTAGTCTTAGGTATACCTTATGTTATATTTCCAATCACCCAATTTCAAACATTTGAATTTGAATAAACTTTATCAACATTCAAACCCACATCTAGTAACAAAATGGACACCTATTGTGAGAAATCATGTCCAAATTGAAGATTTCAAAACCTTTGTTAATAATTTTATGTTTATAGTATTTCATGGTGATAGATCACCCACATAGAGTATTTCCAAAATCAATGGAACTATTTCAATTAATTCTTGATACTAGAGTAGGAGACTAGTATATTTTTGAAGATCATACTATCATTAGAGTTTATGGAGTAGAAGTCAGACCATTTATTTTACTAGTGTTTCTAACTCCTAGTATATTTTCTTAAGATCATTTTAGATAAAAATTAAATTTTGATCAGATAATTTTGTAGTAAAAAACAAAGCAGACTTATCCATTATTGAAAAATGTTAGAATCTCTTAAACTTGAATTATAAAGACATGGACATATGATCCTTATCATCTGATTTCCTCCAAGGGTTGAAATTACATCTTCTCCAAATGTTCATAATACAAATTAGAAATGGAAAGATTGGCTAACAAAGAAAGTTGGAGTGAAGTTCTAATAATTTTGTAGAACAAGGAAGTGTAGTTAGAAAAGAAGCAAGAGGTGAAAGAGGAATCGATTTAAATTCCAACAAAGCAAAATGGTGAATTTCCTAAAGTGGTAATGATAGACTATGATCAACAAAGTAGAAACAAATAGAAACAAATTCAATTGTTGCGATGGTTGTGAATGCAAATAGAAGTACATAAAGGGGAGATAAATAGTTATTACTTGACAAACCTCAAAATCACGACCTTATGAACAAAAGAATAAAACAAGTCGAATAAAGTGATCTTGTTATAGATCAATCAATCAAGCCTATTCAAAAGAGTGCTAGATTAGAAGATTTAATAGCCCAAATTGAGAAATAAGAACCACAAAATTCCTCAAATACCACTCTTTCTTCTAATATAATAACTCTTGATCATGAAGATGACACGAAGGCCCTCTAATGTCTGTCACCCATGTTTCAACAACCTATACATTGGAAGTTGTCATGAAATACATTGTAAGTGGAGTCAAGGTACACCTAGAATAAAGACTAAAGAGAGCCTAGAAGGAGATAACCCAAATATATTTTTTGAGATGGCCTTGATTAAAAAGTAATCTAGCAAGTTTATAAAATATTTATATCCTCAAATTTTTAATAAAGGACCATCAATTCCTAGATTTCTAGCTACAATTGATTAGAATAAGGGATTGTTTGATATGGTTGTCTTACAAGCAAATTTGTTTTGGAAACTTGGTTGTCATTGATGTTAATACTAGAAGAAGCCCCAAAGCAAGTCCAGAAGCCCCTAGAAGTGATGGGTTTATTTTAAGGAGTTTCCAAAGTGGCCCCCTTATGGCGTAGCTCTAAGCATGGACCTCATGAGAAGAATATTTGAAGAAGCTTACAAGAAGCCCCAATTGTTAAGAAAATAAGTTACAATGTATTATCAAGAAGACATGGAGATATGGTTAGGAATACCTAGAGGTGTGGTCATGAAGCTCAAAGTTGATTGAGGAAAAAGAGTATGAAAGACATTTTAAAATGCATGCAAAAACCCCATGGATTGATAATCTTCATCTACCTATTTCAAACTTTAGGTGGCACGCCATGTGGTTCTTCATGGTTGAGAATATATCCACTCTTAAATATGATCATGTAAAATTTTCCCATAAACAATTGCAATCAAGAAGTTATAAGTTGACACTAAAATAAAGTAAAGGAGAAAAACGGTTGCAACAAGAAGTTATAGGTCAGCCCTACATACAAGTAAATAAGGTACTTGGAAGGATATAAATATACATCAAGAGGCTCTCATTTTTATCAAGGAAATGTGTGATCTCTTAGTGCAAGTGAAGTAGTGGAATCGTGTGAAAGATGGAGTTTTTGAAGTTGCATATGTGAGAAGGGTTTTCGGGAAACCCTATCTGAAGTGACCCCTGCAAGTCAAGTATAGGGTTTCCTACGAGGCCCCCATTAGTTGTCCAATATTTTTCAAGCAAGGCCCCACCTGTTGCTCAGTCCAGTGTCGCAAGGTTGAGGAAGGGTTTGAGGAAGATGCTCTTTTCTTTATGTTGAATTTGAAAAAGGTTCGATGGTCCGAGATCTCATGCATTAGGGTCTCTACATGATGAAAATTATGTTTTTGTATATGTCTTGAGGCTTGTACCTTGGAGGTTTTGGCATATGCTTTGAGGCATATCTTGGAGGTTTTGGCATATGCTTTGAGGAATATCTTGGAGGTTTTAGCAAATTCTTTGAGGCATATCTTGGAGGTATTGGAATATTCTTTGAGGAATATCTTGGAGTTTTGGCACATGCCTGAGGTGTATCTTGGAGGTTCTTGGCACATGGTTTGATGCATATCTTGGTGATTTTGGGTATATGATTTGGGGGATATTCTTGGAGATCTTGGCATAAGATTTATGTGGCTATTGGGGTTGAACCAATTTTGGTGATGATGATGTATCAATATCAATGACAGTAACATGTTGATTCTCTTATTTATATTTTAAGGGAGAAAGGATGGGGCAAGGAAAGGGGGTTGGAGCCTCCTTCTAGTTGGAGCAGGAGAATCTAGGGAGTTTGAGCTTCCTTCAAGTTGGAGTCTGTAAACTAGGGGGTTGGAGCCTCCTTCCAATTGGAGCTGGAGAATCTAGGTATTTTTAGCTTCCTTCAGGTTGGAGTTGGAGAATCTAGGTATTTTTAGCTTCCTTCAGGTTGGAGCTTGTAAACTACGGGGTTGGAGCCTCCTTCCAATTGGTGCTGGAGAATATTGGAAGTTGGTGCTTCATATATATATATATATATATATATTAAAAAATGTTTTGTGGTTTTCTCCCATTTGGTTTTCCACATAAAATTATTGTGTATTGTGTATCTATGGTTATATGTTTATGATATCTTTATTGAAATCATAAGTGATAAATTGTTTATAGATTAATGTTTACATGTTGTGGTTAAAAATGGTAAAAAGTGCATAATACCGATTCACCCCCCCTCTTAGTATTAGTGAATATTCCAGCTATTGGTATCAGAGTAGGTCCTTCAGTAATAGTATAACCACTAGAGGGTAGATCATGGATTGCACTGAAAATGGAATGCAATTGTTTGACGGTCAGAACTATGCTTTCTAGAACAAAAGGATGAGAGTATTTTTACAAGCACAAGGGTTTGACATTTGGAACTTAGTTGTTTCAGGATACACCACTCCAAAGAAACCTTTGTAGAATACATCCAAGAATGAATTAAAAATGAACCACAAAATAGCAATGGATGCCATCCTGGATGGAATATCTAATTCGGTAAAAGTCAAAGTGGGACAATGCTCATCAACCGAAGAGCATTGGGATAAGATACATAATATTTACTCTATAAGATCACTTCCTGTAATCAAAGAGCTAGAGCATGCTAATCAAGATAAAGAATATTCTGAGATAGAACGAGAAGAAATAAGGTCATCATGTCAGATAGATCTAAAATAAGAAATTGGAAATGATATGGTAGATCATGAAGCAAAATTTTTGTGTTCCCTAGAAAGACATAGAAAAGTACTTGAAAAGGAAGAAGAAGAAGTTTCTTGCTTAAAAATCAAGGTAAAGGAAGCATAAAAGAGAGAATATATTTTGACAAATCATCTTAAGGAAAAATACGAGGACTTAAACAAGTTTGAAGCAAAATTCAGTCAACAAGAAAGAAGATTTGAAGAAGAAATCATCTCCTTGAAAACCCAACTTAAAGAAGCAAAGAGAACATAATAAGTAATGAAGATCTAGATGATGAAGAAAGAAGAAGATAGTGATAACCTTGAAGAAGAACTCATCTCATTGAGGGTTGAAGTTGACAATCTCAACAAGAATTTGAAGAGCTCTCAAGTACTAAAAGAAATTCTTAGCTGTCAAAGGTCGCCATTCAATAAAGCAGGTTTTGGATACAATGGTGAGGTCTCATGCAAAGAAGATGAAAATATAAATCCCAACAAGAGCGTTGAATAGAGAGGAAGCTCCACATCGATGGTAAAGAAAGTTGAAGAGAAGTGTTCCAGGTTGCCGAAAAATAAGAATGAAGAGAAGGCTAAGAATTATGCAGACATTCTCAAAGTAAGGGATAATGATCAACAAGAGTTAAAGAGGAATGACTGTAGAAGAGGTGTATATCCAAGAAGACTTTCTACCTTTAGACATCAAAGAATATTTAATAATTGTGAAGGAAACAACATAAGAGAAGATTGTGATGAACTAAGGCACTAATTCAAAAGTACTGCATCACAAAGAGGATCACTTGCTTCCAGGTATCAAAGATTATTTCTTGGTTATTGTTTTACTTGTAATAACTTTAGACATAATGTTGTATATTGCAGATCGTATGGAATAAATGTTCAAGAAATATATGTTTATGTTCCACCCTACAATATTGAATGTTACAAATGCCACAACTATGGACACATAACTCATAATTGTAGAAGCATGATGGATTCTTCCTCTAAGGAAAACACTAAAATCAGATACAAAAAGGTTTGGAGAAGAAATAAAAAACAAGAAGAATAAGTGAATGAAGAAATCCTAGAGATCATACTCATAGGAATTATAGAGTTGTGAAAGCATGATGAATCTACAGGTAAAGAGGAATATGTCAAGATTCAAAAGGATGATCCTGCAGCAATGTGGGTTTATATATTTTTCTAAACAATCTGGCTTGGAGACTCCCAGTAATGTGAATATTGAAGAGGGGGGGTTTAAGAAGTAACTATTACAGATTGGAGAACTATCTTTTGGGCAGTCTGAAGCGTCTGCAAATTTCAAGAAGGAATATTCTGAATGGTTTGATGGTAGAGGTACATAATGTCTCATGACAGATTGATTGATTAAGGAGAAGTTTTCGTAACGCATCTCCATGCATGTATGAAGAGGTTAGCTTCGAGTTACGAGGAATATCATTGGTGTTGATGCTTATAAACACAACGATGAATACTATGCTCACAAATGGTTGCAAAGATTTATTATTTAACTATATTAATAATAAAGTAGTCGGTGGGACCCCCTTGTTAGACTTATGGCGCTATGGTGGATATGATATGCTTATATTTTGTTTTCCTATGTGATGGTACTAACACAACTTTCTACACTTCATTTGTTTCAAATCATGGTTTAAAATGTTATGGTAACATGTGGTGGTTGGGTATTAAAAAACAACACTAAATGGCTTTGATGATCTCTCACAAAATATGTTAAGACTTCCCTGTGGATGAAAGAATTATAATCTATTTTTGGTCTTAGTAATTTATTAAACACGACATTAAATGGTTTGGATGATATTTGATAGAAGTTAATAATGCTTCCCTTTTGGATAAAAGAACTATACTCAAGTTATAATNTTGTATTTTCATGACTAAGGATTGTTGCTCTTGACCCTTTTTACTATGGTTATGCGCCTTGTTTGAGTTTCATAAATGGTTGCATATGGGGTTATGTTCCTAACCCATTGTTATTTTAAAGAAGTTTGACATTACCAAGGGGTGGCACACTTTGCAAAAGAGATATGGCAATTGATATTTGGTTGATTAATGGTATAGTGCTATGGTGAATTGGCTTGGCTCGTACTTTGAATTGAATGAAGTTTAAAGGGAGAAGCGATGTGCATTTACTGCACGTCACTCAAACTCCCCTCGAGCCTGCGACCCTAGTCATTCTTGCATTTTTTTTTGGCTCTGGTAGTTGTTGCCACTCTGCTTTGTTCGATCATGAAGGAGATACACAGTCTTGATTTTCCTCGTGCAAGATTTTCCAGGTAAGGGTTTGCTTACTCTTCCATCCATGATAGTTACTCTGCCCTTTGAATCAATTTTTGGTTTTGATTGCTCGCGGTCGGTGTGATTCTTAAGTTGTTATGATACTTTTGAACTGTGTATTGGTGTTTGCGTCCTTGGTTTCCCATGGTGGTGGTTCTGGACTGTTGGAATTCTTAAAAGAAAATGGTCACGCTCTTCTCCCTATGTGTAAATCCTTGCATGGAATTGTTGAATAAAAATTGTAGTGGAGCCTGCTCAGTTATGGCTTGGGTTTTGGGTCTGGTCTCTCTGTTGAAATTGATTATCATGGTTTGCCAAAGCTCTTAGATTTGTGAGTCCCTACCTATGGATTGTTAATACAGGTCTTTGTGATTAAGTTTGCTCACGCCATGTTCATCTCTGTGGCTAGTGTACACACATTATTTCGACCATGTGGGTTCTAATGAGAACTGATGAAAGATTCAAGTGTTATGTGCCTTGTCTTGGAAAAACCCTGAGTTGTTAGCTTCTTGCTATAACCTCACCATTTCCTGGTAAACATTACACAATATGAATTTAACACACTTAGAAGCTAATGGAAGCATTATGCATTCTTTTTGGTTAGGCATGAGTTTGTACTTGGTTTCTCATTTTATAGTGTTGATTAAAGGGATTGACTTCATTTTGTTTCCTATTGGAAATGGTTGTCTGTTGTTTTGGAAACCCTTACAACTGAGAGCATTGTTACATATTATTGTTATGTGGTAAATTGTGATAGGGCATGAGCTATCTTGGCTATTCGAATACCAAACCCCCTGGTCGAACCACTTGTTCATACCTTCCACTTGCTATCTTAAACCCTAAATATTACATTGATATCATTTTACTCAAGTTAGATGGTTGATGGGAGCACTGTGTGTGCTTGGTTACTTGGGCACAATTTTGTTGAGTTCCTCGTTTGGAAATTTTGGAAGAAGTCTGTACATACTTATTTATTTGAAGCTTGGGCTCGAAGTATTGAATATCATTTGGTTCAATCGTTATGTTGATTGTATTAAAAGGGACACTTGTGTGCGAATTGTTTGAGGCCCGAATACGAGTTGTAGCATCCAGTTTGATTATGTTGACAATTTTGAAATAAATGATGGATATAAATGGTTGTGAACATTGTGTGTGTTCCTGTTGGTTTTAAAGGATTTAGCATTGGAGTTAATGTATGGTTGTGGCTCAAAGGCTATTGTGGTTTCTTATAAAGATTGCAATGTTGTTTGTTATGACTGTCATATCATGATTATATGGATACAATGGCTATTGTAATTAAATAATTCTGGGCATAAATATTATTATTTGGAAGCAACCAAGCAATTTTTCAACAAAAGTAACAGTTTAAATTATTGTTTTGAAAATGTGAACATTGTTAACGTTGAAGGTCTATACAGAGATTTTTTTGATTGCATGTTTTGATTTATTTTCAATTGAACAATATCCATATCAATTCCCTTCCATTCTATCATTTTTCGCTCATTACATTCCCCTCATAATCCCAATTTCACTTATTTCATCCATGTTCTGTGAAATAAATTTAAAAAGAAAAGTTTGTGTAAAAGCGACAAAGGGATAACACAACAAGGGTTGGTGACTGATATTTTGATACTTTATTACACAATAAATTGTTTGATTAATTGTTGAACAATATTCGTGTATTAATCCCTTATTATTATACCACTTTTTTCTAATTACACTCCCTCCATATTTCCCAGGAACCCTATCACCCCATGTTCACTTGGCAGTTAATGAATGGTTTGTTATGGATGGATTTGCATGTATCTCGTGTCAATTCTTGAACCAATTTTTGATTCATGTAAGTAGAGTGTCATGTATGGTTTATTAAGAGATTCATTATTGATGATCTACTGCTACAGGATGAGCTTTTTCAGTAGGGGCAACAATGGAAGAAATAACAGAGGCAGGGGAAATTGGAACCGAGGGCATACAAGGCCTAGATTTTCCATCCATTTTGATGTTGATCCTCAAGAATTGAACCAGTTATTCCAAGCTAGGTTATTTAATTGGATTGGTAATGGAATAATGCACCCTCAACTAGAAATACCCCCTTTCCAGCCTCAGAACATCCCGAACATTCCCATCCCTCCACATGTGTCCTTGCAATCAGAAGTCCCCACAAATGATGGATGGCAAGAGATCGTCAACCCAACTGTCTCTCACCATCGTGATTGGCCCAATATCTCATTACCTCTCCCACCACCTTTCAATCCCAATGTCCACATTTACCGTGCTGATTCGCTTGTTCAATCTTCACATGCTAGTAAAAGACTAAAAAATGGTATTCCCCAACCTATGCAAGATAAAGGGAAAGCAACTAGATCCCCTTCTTCTCCCTCCAATGATTCCTCAAAATCTGTGTCTTCCCACATGCATTTGAATGATGAATTTTCCCATGTTATCAGCAAGATACAAACCCAAGGGTCTAACCAACCACGAGCTACTTCCGAGAAATCAAAGGGAGACAACAATGAAAAAAGAAAAATTGCCTCCCAACATGGCAAGTATGGTCTTTAGATTATGTGTTTTTATGATTTGAGTAGATGAAGACAGTGCTAATGATTTTCAGAATGTTTGGACAAAAAAATTTGTTTTTGTATTGTGTGGATAATATGGATAATGTGGATAATGTGGATATTTAAATATATTTTTGGATATGATATAAATTATTTCTGATATTTAAATATCCTATTTGGAGGATACTTAAGAGAGCTACAAGGGTGGCATGTGGTTAAAATGATTATCTTTTTTGTGTTATATTTTATGATTTGAAAAGAAGAAATGACGAGAGTCACAAGTGGTGCCACCTACCTAGTTATTATTAATTAAAGACCCTTAACTATATTATTATTATTTACTTCTCCTAAACTAATTAGTTAAGTGAAACTAACTTACCTAAAGAAAGTAGTTGAACTACTTCAACTTATTTGGAAAGAATAAAAGCTAAATGAGAAGAAGAGACAAAGGAGAATAGAAGGAGAAAACAAGACTAAGGTTTGTTCTTTTGGTTTCATGAGATAGTTTCAGTTTTAATTCATTCTTAAGTTTATTCAAAGACTAATTCTCTTTTTGATAGTAGGGTCTTATTGTAGACAACAAGGTTCAAGACTAAACCAAACTTTTCAGACGATTTTTTTAGAGGTGTTGATCCATCCTTGATAGTCTGTGTATTCTTGTCTGTTTGTGAATTAAGTTTCATTGTTGATAAAGGATATCTTGCAGATTCAAATTGACAACAGTTTGTGGCAAGCTAATCCAGATTATAAATTTTAGTTTTACTTTATTGTCAGCCTTTTTGTATGGTGTTCATCGAGGATCTCTAAATCAGACTTTGGTCCATGTCCTCGCAGGGGTTTTGTAAAGAGAAAAACACTTTTGATATCTCAGATTGAAATAAATCAAATTGCTATTCTGTCTCATATTGTGTATTTATGACTTGGTTACTTTTCTCTTTTTGATCTCCATGTTTACTTTCTGTAATCTGTGTACATTTCAAAAACTCATATAAACTTTATTTTATATTGCAACATTATTTTCATTAACAAACCAACCTGAACCCTTGTAATTAATACTTGCGGATTGAGAAAATATTTTTGAGACTATAAAACCCTAGGTGACATTCCCGACTATCTTGTCCTATCCAGGCAAGATTCAAAAATGATTGAGCACGCTAATTCATAACTTTTCCTCAACAATTGGCACACTTTTGAGGAAAAGATTCATGATTGTATAGAATATGTCAATCATGTATTCAAGTAGGTATATATTCCTTACAGATTCAAGAATGTGTTCTTGTTGCAAACTTGCAGAGCTTGATTTGACGATAGAGCAGACTATTGGATATATTTGATTCAACTTGTGAAGCAGGAATATGTTGTGATCAGTTGCAACAGATTTGGAGAAGTCTTCTGAATAGTAAAGTGACAAATGGACAATTTTGTGACATATGGATAACGATGAATTCATGAGATATTTGGTAGGTCTATAAGATAATAATTGACATGAACCAGAGAAGATGCATGACAATGGATGAAAGCATTAGCTCAAGAGGAATTGCATAAATACTTGTTTTCATTGCTGTCAAGAGGAGTGTTCATTAAAACATATGACTAAAAAAAGAAGCGTATTGATAGGTGGAAGAAGCTTGTCACAAGAATGCGAGTTGTGAGAGGCACAACAAGACAGAGGGAGAGATACCATTAGGAGGAGTTATATTTTCAAGGGGGGATTATTGAATGGTTATGTCATTGATGTCAAAGTAGTGAAGAAGACAAGACATGTAGAATGCATCCTCCTTGGAAGCAGTGTAGAAGAGATGGCCAGTCACCTAAATCTCAGTGAAGACATGACAAGCCATGAAGACTTGAAATCAAGTGATGAAGGAACCTTAAAATGAGAGATTTTAATATATGTCAGTGTATTATAATAACATGAAGTACCAATGGACAAGAAGCCTTAGAAGAGAGGAAAAGAATCATATACAAGAAGCTCCACATTCACCTACACGACATTTTGCAAAGAAGACAAGGGGAGAAAAATTGTTAGGGGGAGTTACCCTTTTCCACTGATGTCAACCGGGGAGAGAAAGATAAAAAACATGAAGACAGGGGGAGAAATGGTCACAAGTGGAGTATGAGTGTTGTCATCAATGCCAAAGGGGGAGATTGTTGGAAACTTGGTTGTCATTGATGCCAACCCTAGAAGAAGCCCTGAAGCAAGTCCAGAAACCCCTAGAAGTGATGGGTTTATTTGAATAAGTTCCCGAAGTGGTTCCCTAATGATGTATCTCTAAGCATTTCCCTGATGAGAAGATGCTTTGAAGAAGCCTACAAGAATCCCTAGTTGTTAAGAAAAGAAGTTACAATGTATAGTCAAGAAGCCTTGAATATGTGGTTAGGAAGCCCTAGAGGTGTGATCATGAAGCCTAAAGTTGATTGGAGAAAAAGAGTATGAAGGAAATTGAAAATGCATACAAAAACCACATGGATTGATAGAACTCATCAATTCATTTCAAATGGTAGGTGGAATGCCATGCGGTTCTTCACGATTGAGAATATATTCCCTCTTTAAAGATGATCATGTAAAGTTTTCCTATAAACGGTTGCAAATGAGAAGTTATAAGTCAGCCCAAAAATCAAGTAAAGGAGAAAAATGGTTGCAACAAGAAGTTACAGGTTGGCCCTAAAGTAAAGTAAAGGAGATACTTGAAAGGATATAAATACACATCAAGAGCCTCTCATTTTTATCAACAAAGTGTGTGATCACTTAGTGCAAGTGAAGTAGCGAAATTGTGCGAAGGATGGATTTCTCAGAGTTGCAGATGTGAGAAGGGTTTTTGGAAAATTCTATCTGGGGTGACCCCCGCTGGTCAAGTATAGGGTGTCCCGTGAGGCCCTCGCTAGTTGTCCAATATTCATCACACGAGGCCCCGCCTATTGCTCAGTCCAGTCCTGCAAGCCTCAGGAAGGGTTTGAGGAAGATGCTCTTTTCTTGATGTTGAAGTTGAAGAAGGTCTGATGGTCCGAGACATCATGCATTAGGGTCTCTACATGATGAAAGCTATGTTTTTCTATATGTCTTGAGGCTTGTATCTTGGAGGTTTTGGAATATTCTTTGAGACATATCTTGGAGGTTTTAACATATGCTTTGAGGCATATCTTGGAGGTTTTGGCAAATTCTTTGAGGCATATCTTGGAGGTATTGGTATATGCTTTGAGGCATATCTTGGAGTTTTGGCACATGCTTGAGGTGTATCTTGGAGGTTCTTGGCACATGGTTTGATGCATATCTAGGTGATTTTGGGTATATGATTTGGGGGATATTCTTGGAGGTCTTGGCATAAGCTTTATGTGGTTATTAGGGTTGAACTAGTTTTGATGATGATGATGATGTATCAATATCAGTGACAGTAACAGGTTGATTCTCTTATTTATATTTAAGGGAGGAGGGAAGGGGTAAGAAAAGGGGGTTGGAGCCTCCTTCTAGTTGGAGCTGGATAATCTAGGGAGTTGGAGCTTCCTTCAGGTTGGAGCCTTCTTCCAGTTGGAGCTAGAGAATCTAGGGAGTTGTAGATTCCTTTAGGTTGGAGCCTATAAACTAGGGGGCTGGAGCCTCCTTCTAGTTTATACTGGATAATATTGAAATTTGGTGCTTCTTATGGATGTAATATTCAACATATATATTAAAAAATGTTCCGTGGTTTTTTCCCATTTGGGTTTCCACGTAAAATTCTTGTGTACTCTATATCTTTGATTATATGTTTATGATATCATGAATATAATCATAAGTTATAATTTTTTGATAACTTAATGTTTACATGTTGTGGTTAAAAATGGTACAAAGTGCATAATATTAATTCACAACACACCCCCCGCCTCTCAGTATTAGTGAATATTCCAACAAAAAAAACAAGAGTGAATTTGAAATTGAATATCATGAGTATGATACCACTATAATTAAATTTGATTTGAACAAAATGCATGTAAAGGGTAAGGTAGAGTGGCATCAACAAATTGGTGACATGGTGTCTAGAGACTTAATTCAAGGCACATTTGATTTGGGAAATCTCCAGAACATGGTCACCAAACTAGTAGAACAAATTAAGCAAGTGAAGATCATAAATAACGCTAGAATGGTCATAGTACAAGAGCTTGAAGATAAAGTAGTGGATTTGGAAACATATAAATAGAATGAAGAGGTAGTGAAATCATTAGTGAAGGATAAATATTCAAATACAAAGTCTCTCAATTCAAAACTAAAAAATACAATTCTAAGCACATTCAGACAAAGGAATTGGTAGCAACCTAAGAAGAGAAATATAAGTTGGTTGATGAAATTTCCAAGTTGAAAGACCAAAATTTTTGTTCAAGCCTCATAATTGACAAGTTGAAAGGTGAAAAAGAAGGAACAGTAGCAAAGAACCAAGTTATGATTCAATTATTGTCCAATCCAATAGTAGATATAGAAAAAGTAAGTGACATTTATGTTAAATATGTTGAGAAAATGGCACCTTTGAAGACTAAATTGTTTTATCTTTCCAATAAAATTTTGAGATTAGAAATGGGAATGAAATTGAAATAGGTTATGGTAGATAAGTTGAATTAATTTATAGAATAAAGGAATGCTATGATAAAGAATGTCTAGGAAAAATTACCTATGAAGGACAAAAGGATAATTGAAGACAATCAGACAATTGAGAAGCAAAAGAAATCTATTGAAGATACTGCAAAACAAATTACAAGTAAAAATAATTTGTTTGGTGCTAAACATCTAATTTGGGATTAGATTTTACCAAAATGAATCATTTCAGGGTTCATTTTGATTTTTTACAACAAAATGAAGCTCTAAGATATCATGTACAATTTGAAATCAGTAAACTTTAGCTAGAAATTGAGAATAAGGCTTTAATAGTTGATGATGTTATTAGATTTCTGAATAGGAAGCCTTATTATTAATTATATCTTATTATAATAAGTGATTGAACAACTATGATAATGAATGCAATAAGGATTAATACAAAGAATAATTTGATTCAAATAGCTCATAATATATGTAATGTTATTGATTGAGCTAGCAAAACATTCAAAAACAAGTTGGTTCCTCTATACAAATTAGGTTTGCCTCTTCCAAGGACAAAGGTTGAGATATTATATGGTGTGGAGGTGTATAGTGGAGATCTACTTAATCAAAGGAAAAATATAAACAAATTCAATGATATGGCTGGCACCTTTAAGGGACAACACATTGTAGACAAATTGCTTCTTGATTTTAAATCGTTAATTGATGTCACTAATTTATTCCAAGGTCAACCTCTAGTATGTTTTGAACTTTTTATCGAATTCTATATGTCTTTCAAGAAAATGGTTGAGTTTAATTATCCTGTAGGAGAGGAAATGGCCTGGATAGCAAGGTTCTAATTCAAAAATCCAATGACTACTCATGATAGCTCTATGCCATAAACAACCAAAAAGACATGTGAATTAAAAGGTTGAAAAATGTGGAATATGGCATGTTTTCCTCCTATATTCCTGGGCAAAGATGGGGTGATAAGGATTTAAAACCCTAAATATTTTCAAGCATCCATTTCAACTATTTTTGGCAAAGGCGATTATCAAGATCAAGAATGAGTTAAAGTGGGAGGAGGATAAAAGCAAAGAAGGAAGACACTCTGAGGGATTAACATTTTTGTGTAAAGGAAATAACATTTTTTGGTGTAGATTAGTTAGAGAAAGGATCATACATTGGAAATCAATTGAGAAGATTTAAGCATCAGTTTTTGAAATCTTGAGGATTCACCCCTTGTCTATCAATCTATCCTCTTTAGTGTGTATATACTTCTTTAGCTTCACCAAGTTATTTCTTCAATTTTATGTAATTATATGTAATCTTGAGAAAAATACATCTTTATTCAAACTTGGAATAAAATATTGAATACTTGTTTTAATTTTTGCCCATTGACTATATCTCTTGAATATAACTTGAAGCAATATTGCCAGTCCAAATACTTGTTATTATTTTGTTCCTCGTGTCAAGTTTTTGCAAAATATTAGAAGTATAAAAAACTCTTGAAATACTTTGATACTATTATGTGATATTCCTTATTGTACTATTTTGTTTATAAGATATTTATTCTCTCAAATATAAGGTCTTATTGAGTTTTACATTTTTATGATAGAGAATAAGGTCATACATGTTGAGTATGTAGCATGCTTACAAGCACATGAAGAAGGTGTTTTTTGATTTTGTTGGAATAAAGATGTGACTTTTTTCATTGGAATTTATTTTTATAAACAACCATTGATAACACATTATTTTTAATTTAGATCCTTTATGTCATACAAATATGAAGAAAGTGTGTTGTAAAGTTTTTGTTGTTGGACTATTCTAGTCTATATTTTGAGAAAGTGTAGACCCTAATATGACATGTTTTTATCATTATGAATGACTACAATAAGTAGTTTTTAGAAAATTTTGAAGACACGCATATTCTTAAGATCCCATGGGCTAGAAAATGTATATTTTGATTTCAAACTTTGAAATATCAAATACATAGACCATTTATAACACAATATTAATATATCATGAAAGAAATAATTGAATGTAAAAAATAAATATATATATATATATATATATATATAACATAACTCACCATAGATATTGCACCAAACAATATATACATATATTGTAAAAGGTATAATGTTTACAAATCCAAATGGGATGCACCAATCCCCATCCATAATCCATGACAACAAAGGATGGGATCCCATTGATATGAATCCAATACAAAGTATACTTGCACACAAGGCTATAGGTTATTACACAAATAGTGAAATATAAATGTTGTTCCCACTCTCCATTTACTAGGCTGTTGAGTATGATCAGTTGAGCTTGAAGTGGCTATAATATTCTGAGATATGTTGGTAATGTTTTGTGTTCCATATTCTGTAAAGAAAGTTAATCTGGTAGTCACAACTTCATCATCACATTTTATGACAAGAAATTGGAAAGTGTTGCATTTATCATCATTCATAATAATAAAATGGCCCAACCTTTTAACAAAGATCACAATAAATAAAATCTCAACAATGCCTACAACAAAAATGAAGATAACATTAGATAGTGTAAATAAATTTTTATGATATATATATATATATATATATATATATATATATATATATATATATATATATATATATAAACAAAATGTTCCACCAGTGAAAACCTATACTAAACAATCCAACACTTCCATAAGATATGGAATTTTCAATGACTTGTCTTCAAACATACCAAGGAAGTTTTCACAATAAATACAAACATACATGCCTACTTTTATGGTAAAATCAAATAATTTTGTTGTCAGACATGATGATCCTAACTGTGCTTAGTAGAATTATAGAACAACCAAGTAAAGAATATTTTTAGGTAAGAGAGTTATTTTCAGAATCCATTCATGCTTTCAAAAATTAAATTC
>JASDQU011175958.1:50888-65224 GCA_032191745.1 Picea mariana
GTCCATTCCAATTTCTTTCATAATCACGAATATTTCTTGATATGTGCGTGGCAAAATATTTGACGTTAGTAATAGAAATTCACCTAACAATATACAAAATTCTAAACAATAAGTCAATGTAAACAATATTAATCATCAATATCTCATCTAATATACTAATTTACAAATTAGAAAACAATAACAATATAGGAAAAAATTGAACCTTTTAAGTATTTGTGAACATGCATGCATAAATAATTAACAAATTAAATACATTAGTAATTGTGTGAGGCATGTGTTTGATAAACCATTCAAAACCTTCAAGTTCACCAACAACAATATAGCAGATAAAATATTTGTTGTTGAACATTCAAAAAGAGGTTGACGTGACTTCTCCAGTAGAGGATCAACATCATGACTATCATCCTGGTTGTCCTCATGCATTGGAGAAAATGTGTCTTGGATCAATCTATGTATCTCATCTTCCTGATTTGAATCACTAACGTTATCTCCATCCATATCATCATTAATAACTTGATCAGTAGCTTCAATATTCAGATCTCGAAGTTCATCACCCTGTAAAGGAGTATTTCTTCTAGTACTTGGCAAAAAACTCTCTGCAGGTCAACATTTTGGGGGCATCGTCTATATATTTAAAAACAACGTAGAAAATTTAGTGTATATAGAAAATATAAAAATCCCAATAAGAAATATTACTAAAATTCATGACATACTGATTATTACAGAGAATACATTAAATATTGAATCCTCTTACCAATGGACAATATTCATAACCCCCTTCGACGTGCCCCTTCTCCCTACAATGTCTTAGAGCTGTTGTTATTAAAAGTCTTTTTTTTTGCAAGCCTCTGCAATCATAGCAAGGGCAATAACATTTTCCATCGCCTCTCGCCTCTAATGACTCTCTTAACCGAGCAAGCTTCCTGTCATTTTCGTTCATAGTGATAAATCCTTGTCCTGACAAGTAATTATCTTACCTACACCATACCAAACAGTAAGTTGCCAAATTTTTATATTTTAGCTACTCCTTTCGATTATGATATGTTTATTTACAGTGACCTACAATCCTCACAATTATTTCTTCTAAGACATTTTGACATGTTTTTTTATTTATTATTGATTAACTATTAAGATTGATATGCTTCAATTTTTACTTTAAAGTAGCGTGTATTGAATCACCATGGAAAATAATTACACACCATTTAATGAAAGTGGTCAAAATTTCTCAAACTTGAATCACTCGACACCATACACTAGCCTCTAAGTTGTTTTGTAGACAAAATGTTAATCTTTGAAATTCACCACTGAAAAAAGAATGCCAACCACTTGTCATCCACAATTGGGTTGGGTTGGTTTAAATTATGATGTGTTGATTTGCATCTACATATAATGGTCACAATTTTATGCTACTTACAGTGGTCACAATTTTATTTTCTAAAGACACTTTGGCATGTTCTCATTTTTCATTGTCTGACTAGTAGATTTCATCATGTTATCGTAAATTTCGTCATGAATTTTTCATATTTTAGATACTCCTTATTAATAGTGTATAAACAAGTTACATCAACTACAAAATAAAGTTAATCACTACATCTAGAATTGCGTGTGATTATAAAAAATTGAGAGAAACAACATCACATATAAGAAAAGGGTATGTGGATTTTATTAGGAAAGTTGAAACAAATATACTTTATTTATATTGGAAGAGTATGGTATATAATCATAAGTTCATTTGTTAAAGGTGCTTAGTCATAAGCCAAGAAAGTTAAAGGTGGCTAACCATAAACTAAGATGGTTGAAAGTGGTTAGTTAAAAGTGATTGTTATGTGCCTAATCACGACATAGATAACATCTTTATAATAAGGTCATATGTGTACAAATGTTTCCTTTATATAATAATGACATATATACCTAACATAAGTTTAGGGTTAGTGTTTATGTGTCTTATTGTTATAAACATGAGTTTCCTCCCTATCTTATATATACCATAACTTATCATTTATNAACAATCAACTTCAAGATTTTATTCATGGATATTTCTTCCTTCATTTAATTGAATTAGTAAATGCTAGCCAACCATTAGGTGTGCAAGTATCCCAACCATTATTGTCATTGTTATATTATTTTCAATTTATGCAAGTGTGATCCCATTTGGGTACTAGGGATGTAATAAGTGGTATCAAAGCTTCAATCAAGCTTTGTTGGTGTTTTTTTGTTAGTTCTTAAAAATAAAAGAGAGAAGAAAATGACAATCAATTACTATCATTTCACCGATAATGGTTGAGTTTCAAGAGCACTTCCATATCTTTATCAATGAAAAGAGAGAGACATTCTAGCTACAATTGAAGGGAAAAGGGTACGTGGATTCCATAAACATGGAATATTATGGAATTCACATGCCCTTTTCCATAGAATATACTAACTAGATCCAAAAAACAAAGACATGAAATATGCTACTACACATATAATATATTATCAAGGAAAAAACAAGCTACATGAAATTTGGACATTTGAACAAAAATTTACAAGTTAAAAGAGTACAATAAAAAAAACATACTAACCTTGCAAGTTTAAAATCCGAGCTATGTAGATCGAGAATTGGATTTGTTCAACTGGTGGGTGACGGAAAAAATAAACAACTCAAACAAAAGCCAAGAATAGTGTCGCAACTATAGCAATTGTGTTGCAAAGTCTCTTAAAGTCAGGTATATATAGATCAAATAGTCAACTAGCCATTAACACCGACCAATGAGATAGGAAAAATTTTCGTTGCTATTGCCATGAAAGTTCGTGGCAATAGTGACGAACTTTCATGGCAATAGCGATGAACTTTTGTGGAAATAGTGACGAAAATCCTGACCAAGTTAAAATAACCTATTCGTGGATATTGCGACAAACTTTTGTGGCAATATCGACGAAAATCTTGCCCCATTTAAAAAAAAAAAGATGAAAATAATGGAAATGTAGAAAAATTTCTTGGAATAATCCGCCCATATGTAGTAGTGCATGTGATGGGAAATGCCTGAATCTACAATCCATGCGCTAGGATAAGAATGAATAGCTACCAATGCATGAGTATTACCTTTCTTAGGAGATTGATCTTCTGACTTCTTCTTAGCAGCCTTAGGAATGAAATATCCAAGATTGTTCTTATGAAGTATTTGTGCCATAAGATCTATTTGCTTCTTTAGGCATGTAAATTTTGGATGGTTCTCGCGATTGCAGTAACCACACTTCTTGCCTTGCTTGTTTTTTCCACCTTTGGATCTGAAGAATCATTGAAGGGTTTGGAGTACCCTTCCTTCTTTGGCTTTGCATGCACCTTTCCATTGCCTTTCAATTTGGATTTAGGATATTGAGAGTTGTTTCCATCATGCACTACAAGTGCATGTGCCTTAGGGCCCTTGATTATGCCCACCTGAATGAACGTATCCTGCTCTTGTGTCAAATCCTCAATGAACTGTGACAATGAATGCATGGCCCAAGTTAGTCCTGTGGTGAATTTGTTAGAATGAAATGTGGAGACAAATACACTATATTCCAATCCAAGTTTTTCCATGATAGCAAAAACCAATTTTTTTTCTTGTTTGGATTTGTCGATACCATAGTCTTTCAATTCATGAAGAAGAGATTTAACTTTAAGAAATATTGGACATTGTCAAATTTCTTCATATCTAAGGAGTTTAGTTCTACTTCGAGCAAATGGCCCCTAATTTCATCCTACTTTCCAAATAGACTAACCAGTGTGCTCCAGATCTCATTTGGGGTCTTGCATGCATCGATGTGAAACCATAGGTCAGAAGATATAAACATGCATAGGAGACTGTGAGCCTCATCCATGCGGTTGAAGAACTTGGAAATTTTCACTACTGAGGTGTGTTCTACTTGTGTGGCCATGACTATCCGATACAAGCCTCTACTCCTGAATGTGGAATGTGCTTTAGTGGTGATGATCCCAATGCAAGTGTACATTATTGGTGATGATCTCGAGGTTAGCGTGCAACACTTGGTGATAAAGCCAAGGTTGACATATAAAACTTCACTCAACTAGTCT
This sequence comes from Picea mariana, assembly GCA_032191745.1. Lineage (NCBI taxonomy): Eukaryota > Viridiplantae > Streptophyta > Pinopsida > Pinales > Pinaceae > Picea > Picea mariana. The sequence goes on from JASDQU011175958.1 coordinate 54,943, forward strand.
AACTGAAAGGTAATTGAGGATTGACTAGAGGGTACGTGGCACCCTTGTCTAGGGGAGAATATCTCATATTAAGGGATCCTTAACATAGACAAATAAACTTAGGCAAAGAAAATGAAAGGAAAATCATGTGTGTGTATAATATCTCCAACACCCCCCTTGAACACTACTGGGGAGTATACATAATGAATGGGTCGTGACAATAGAGGCCCTGTTAAGTACCCATGAACAATGCAACTAATGAACACTGAAATAAAGTGAAGAAAGAGGGAAAACCTCATGGGGAAAAATACCCCTCAAAGTACAATGTATTAAAATAAGAGAAAGATAGTTTCTAGGAAACTTTGTCCTTCACTCCAAGACGATCTCACAAACTATGAAATTTTTTCTCAGTGAATGTCTTGGTGAAAATATCGACAGTCTTCTTGATGGAAGGGCAATATTGCAAATCGATGACCTTGTCATGAACCAATTTCCTGATAAAATGCATATGGATCTCGATATGTTTTGTTTGTTGTCTATGTACTGGATCTCGACAGAATTTGAGTGTACTCCGGTTGTCACACTAGATCACAGTCGAATGATGGAACTAAATGCCAAGCTTAGTGAGGAAGTTTTGTAGCCACAGTGCTTGGATGGTGATGTTGAATTATCCCCAGTACTCAACCTCTGTTGAAGATAGAGAAATAACTAACTGCTTTTTTCTTGATCAACAGATTGGTCCGGATCCTAAACTCAACATGTACCCGGAGTTGGGTTTGTGATCAATTCCATCGACAACCTAGTCAGAATCGGTGAAGTCTATGAGATCTAACTTGAAACTTGTTTCATATTGGATCCCATAACTGATGGTGCCTTGAACTTATTTGAGGATGTCCTTGGAAGCCTTCCAGTGTAACTCATGCGACTCCTGCATGTACCTGGAGACTACCCCTACTGCATATGATAGATCTGGTCGGGTGTGGGTGAGATACATAAGAATGCCTAAAATATTTCGATACAAGGTGTTTTCTGCCACTGGTGTATCCTAACCATCTTCAAGTCTAATCCTAGATAAGAAGGGTGTAGGTGCAGACTTGTAGTCTGTCATGCAAAATATCTCCATGAGATTCTGAGCATACTTATCCTGAGATAGCTTGATGCCTAAAGCATCCTAGCTAATCTTGAGACCAAGAAAGAAATGGAGTGGGCCCATGTCCGTCATCGAAAACATTTCATGAAAAATTCCCTTGATCACATCAATCACTGAAATTGAGCTGCCGGTGATCAAAATATCATCCACATACATGACCAGGATCAAAAGTGAGATAATGGTCCTCAACATGTAGACATTGGGATCGAATTTTCTTTTAAAAAAATTATTGAAGAGAAATTAGGAGTCCATCTTTGCATAGCATTATCTAGGCACATGTTTGAGGCCATAGAGAAATTTTTTGAGTCAACACACTAAATATTAATTATGTATGAATCCATGCGGCTACTCCATATAAATATCATGTAAGAGATCCCCGTGAAGAAAATAATTCTTCATGTTCATCTCATGTACTTCATGTCCCTTGGTTGCTCCAATGGCAAGGGCCAACCTGATGAAATCCAAATTTTCTACTGGAGAAAATTTCCCATCATAGTCGATCCTATGGATCTATTGAAATCACTTGGAAACCAGTCTTACCTTGTGTCTTCTCACCAATCTTTCTGTTTTATTTTTGGTCCCGTAGACCCATCTTCATCTAACAAGATTCTTGTCTGAAGGAAGCAGAACCAGATCCCAAGTATGGTTCTCGAGGAGAGAGTTGTACTCCTCCTGCATGGCTGCTTCCTAGAAGGGTTTCCCTGCAGCCTCTCTATAGGTCTACGGGTTTGAATACTGAACCATATAAAAATGCAAGAGCATTGTGGGTTTAGTGGAAGTGAGTACATGAGGAGGATCCTCAAACTGAGATTTGGCCTTCCTTGTATTTGATGGATCCACAACAAGGTCTCCTACATCTTGAAGTGTGGATTGTACCCAATTGGGAATTTGCTCTGGATCCTTATCTGCATGTACTGACTTTACATCTGAATGCTCTGACTATGCATTTGTATCCTTTGAATCCTCCAACTCTGTATCAAAACTCATATATGTGGTGTGATTTGAATATGTGGACTCATCATCCACAACTTGTGGAAATACAAAAGCCTCTACATGTGGCTCATGTTGAGCATGCGTGGGACTTTCCTCGAACTGGACATTGCGCTCAATGATGAGATGGTTTGTAGAGGGATCAAGTAATTTGTATCCCTTCACACCATCAAGATAAGAGAAAAAACATGCATGGGTGTCTCTATGGATCTAATGCTTTCCTCTTCTCAGAGGAAACACGAGCCGATGCGTGTGATCCAAAGATATGGAAGTGGGTGACCTCCAGATTGTTGTTGCTCCAAGCCTTGAAATGAGTCATGTCCTTAATATATCTATGAGGATATTTGTTTTGAATGTTATTGGAATATTTAAGTGCCTCTACCCAAAGCTTGGGAGGAAGTGTCTTTGCATGTATAATGCAACTGGCTCTCTCCTTGAGAGATCTATTTTTCCACTTACCAACCCCATTTTGTTGTAGAGTATATGGTATTATGTGCTGCAACTATATCCCAATGTTAAGACAAATATTTTGAAAATATTTGTTTACATAATCCCCCCCATTATCTATACAGAGGGATTTTATATTTCTCCTTGATTGAGTCTCAACAAGTGCTTTGAACTCTTTGAGATGCTCAAATATCTCGAATTTCTATCTAAGAAAAAATACCTAAGTATAATGTGAGATCATCCAAAAATGTAAGCACGTATCTTTCTTTGTTGATGGATGGATGTGGGAATAGACCCATTAGATCATTCTGAATCAAATCCAATGGAGAGTAGGCCTTGTGAGCCTTCCCCTTCTCGAACTTCTCTTGATGATGCTTGCCAAGGACACATCCTTCACAAACCCCTTCGGAAAAGTGGATATGATCCAGATTTATGAGCGGAACAAAATGAAACCACAAATTTATGATATTAACAAAAAGACACAGTGAACAATAACATAGATACAATAAAACTTGGCTTATATTAAATAATAAACATGTTGAAAATAGTAAAATGCACACTGAAAACAAGCTTGCTAGAGATGTGATGACTACGCTCATTCAGAAGAAGATGAGTACAATGAGGCTCTGAAGGCAATTTTATAATAAACATGAATTCCAAAACCCTAGACATACAAAAACCTAACCCTAGGAGATGAAGCACCAAAATTCATGTGGGCCCCATTGGGGTAAGTTAGTACATTAGCTTCCTAGGGTCGTAACTTTTGCATATGATCTTTGTTTAGGGCGCACAATAGCTTGTTGGAAAGGTATTGACAAGGAGATTCATTTATGGGGTTCAATTATATCGTTCGGGTGTCATTGAGGTGACTGATCGTGAAACAAACATCGTTTAGGACCTCAAAATGGCCTCAGAAGTTCAGGAATTGAAAAACTGCTAAAAATAGTAAGTTTCCAAAAAAATGTTTTGAGCTAGTTGGAAAAGGTGGGTGGCCACCAAGATCCTCCTAGATGAATCCTCCCTCCTTAGGAAGCAGTGGTCTCCATTGCGTAGAGTAACCCCATCAGATGAAGAAATTTCTGTTGAATTTGGCCCCAGGTGAGCCACTTGCCTTGGTGCAGGAGTTGCCTTGCTTTGGCAACTCGATAAAGTTGGATCCTCTGTTGACAAGTGCCCTTGACTTGTGTGTCCATGATCTGATCAATGGATGCATGTTCCATGCAGTCAGGGTTGAGCTCTGTTGGTGTCAATTGTTCTGCTATCTCCGAGGTGTCCAATAATGGTGGAAAATAAGGTAGGAGGTCCACATTGAATACTGGGGTACAAACCAAGGAATGGGGGAAGGTTGAGATCAAGGAAATTGTCACCCACAACCTTGGTGATGGTGTAGGATCCATAAAGGAGTGGATGAAGCTTCCGATGAAGCCATGTAAGGCATCCTTTTTGCAAGTGCAACCAAACTTTGTATCCCACCTAAAACTGGTGTGACACTCGGTGTTGATAATGGCATTGCTTATACTTGGCATTGGACTTCTATAAAATATACTGAACATGTTGGAAGATGTGTTGAATATGATCAATGAATCAGGTGGCTTTTTCAGCTCTAGTTAGAGCATGTGACGAGTTTTCCTGGGTGGTTGCAAGGGGTAGTGCAACATCCATGGGACCCAACGATTGAAATCCCAACCCCACCTGAAAGGGGCTATGGTCGGTTGAGCTATGTATGGCTCTCTTTTAGCTCTATTGAACATAGAGAAGACTCTCATCCCAGGTGTGGGGGTGCTTGGAATTGTACAAGTGTAGGATGTGCACGATCATCCGGTTGACAACCTCGGTTTGGCCATCTGTTTGGGGGTGGAAGGCAATGGACTTGTTGAGCTTGGTGTCCAGCAGTGGCCTAAGGCTCGACCAGAATGTGTTGAGGAACCAATTGTTCCAATATGAGATAATGGTTTTTGGGATCCCAAAGTGTACCCACACTCGTTTAAATAATATCTTGACAATGGCCTCCGTTGTGATGCTCTTCTTGCAGGCGACTAGAATCACCATCTTGGAAAAGCGATCAAAAACCACAAAAACATAGTCATTTCCCCTATTTGTGGATGAAAGGCCCGACATATAGTCCATAGAGATGGATTCCCAGGGCTTTTCAGGAGTAGGAAGAGGAGTGTACAAACCTTTTTTCTTAATGGTCAGTTTGGCAATAACGCAGGCAGTGCAAGACCAGATATACTTGATGACATCCTGTTGAAGTTTTGACCAGTAGAAATGTCGTTGCAACACTGCCACTGTCTTTTCCATGCTGAGGTGTCTTGCCACCGGACTATAGTGGGCTTTCCAAATCAGGTTCACTCACTTGATGGAACGTATATATGGATGCTAGCGGGAAAATACCCCTATAAATATACTAGGGTTCTAAGTACATACAGAGCTATGAACTCCCTTAAAAGACAGTCTAATTCCTAAACTACCCAAAACACTCCAAAAAGAAGAACAAAAATAAATAGGAAGTTGGATGAGAAGCAGTACCTTTAGTCCAACGTTCGATGTAGACCACCTCCAACTTTGTAGCTTCCCAAGGTTGCAAGTCTCCTCCCAACGCTGACCTACAACAGTACTTAGGAAAACAACGCTACAAACATTCTATTTCCACTCACCAATTAGGGTTATATATCATTATGCATAAATCAAACAGAAGACATAAAGACATTATTTGGGACAGGAAAAAGCTTATTTTATTCAATATTCAAAGATTGGAAATTACAACCTTTGTAGGCTGACACTCCTGTGAACCTGGTTTGAGATCCTCTTGATATTGCTCCAAGTGAACTTATCCCAATGCTTTCTCTCACAATCAACTGATCACTTAAGGGAAGGGATTGTATATGAGAAAAGGCTAAAGATGGAATGCTGAGACAAGAACTCAGAAGGGTTGCAGATACTTGGGCAAGGAGGGAAAAGGGATTTGGGAAGATTTTCAGTGTTCTAATGCTTGATCTTGGAATGAGATCCCGAGACCTCTTTTTCTATGAAAAAAAGATAGTTATTTGGTTTGGGGACAAGCTATAAAAAGTGAATTGGTTGGGAAACCTTCAATAGCCCATTAATTCCTCTGAATTCCTTGCAACTTTTTTGATTTTTGCAACATTTGAAGGTAAACGCAAGTTGTTTAGTATGCAGCTAGCATATGTGTATGGGTTGTCTAGCATGCAACAAGCGTATGTATGTGGGAAGTAGTGCAATAGGGCGTGTACATGCTCCAAAAAGTTGGTTTTTTAAATAGAGTTCCTCAGTAGTATTTTGGAAAATTGTGCAAGTAGAAAGGCCAATGCCATGTATGCATAAGTACGACATTTTAAGGCTATAACAACAATTGTGGTATAGGATCCAGTATGGGAGACCAAATTACTTCCGAGTGATGATGGAGGATGGAATGTCTATCTCACTAAGATGGGGTATTGATGCTTTGGTAGCATCAGGAGGCATTACCACTTGTGAAGTGTGGTGAGAATACCTTCCTCGCTAAGAGGGCGTGTTAATTTTTGTAGCTTCGAGAAGGTATTCTGACATGACCCTAGGTGTTGGGCATGTGGGAATCATCGTGGACACCACATCACACTTTCAGTTTGAAGAAAACCACCTTGGATTTGAGTGGGGGCTTCATGGGATTGATGATGGGATTTGTGGGCTTGTGTTGGGGATTCACACCCACAAGGAAAACCTAATTTGATGTTGACTTGTGGAGGGGCTTCTATGGTGACCCCTAAATATTGTATATAAAGAAAATAGGTCATTGTGACATTTCATATCATGTAGAAAGTGTGAGACATGATGGACCTAGCATAAGTGAGTTTGCACTTGTGCTAGGAGGATTGGTGATCTCAACAAAGGGAAAGTCTACAAAGTGGTGAATCTGTCCCAAGAGAGAGAAGCGAAGAAGGTCGCATGTGTGGAGAAAATTTTTCGTACCATACAATATTTCCAGGAGGACGAAGCGTGTATATATGCAGGTTGCAGATGAATGAATCACGTATAGGGTATACGTGATTTGCAATGGAGTAAACAACATATGTCTACGAGTTGCCAATTGGTGAGTCACGTATCTGGGTTTTTGGGTAGGTACAAATCTGTACAGGCTGATAGGTGACATTAGCATGTCGTATAGGTGGCCTACAACAAAATTGTGTGCAAAGGAGATTTACAGATATTGGTGAGGTTTGCGTTTTTTATTTGTATGGTTTTTGGAGAACAAGGTTCTCAATTTTGGTGACTTTGGAGGACAAGGTTTTCCTTAGATTTTGGTGATATTATAATGGCTAGGAGGGTTGGTTTTTCCCTCATGATTTTTGACGATAGCAAGATTTTAGAACTGAAATTGTGTCTCATGTGTATTGATGATTCATCTCCGATCTTTGTGTTTCTATTGCATATGTTTTTCAGTCAATAATTTTCAGTGTAGAATTGTTCGGTGATAACAGCTAGGGTGTTACTGTTGGTTCATTAGGAAGCAATTTCTTAGATTTGAAAATTAGTCACATAGAGTTTCACGTGAAAATTGACATAATCAAACAAACTAACCAAGTCTGCAACCATAGAAATCATGCCGACCAATTCTGCATACGTATTATATTTGACAAATTTGGCTAAAAAACAAATAAATAAATAAAAAATAAAACCTTCAGAACAGAGAGTTGTGCAATGATATATCAGGTTTGGATTATCCATTTAAAGTTGAGAACAAATTTAGCGATTGTTGGTTTGTATCTGTAGAAATATGAAGAATACAAGAACAACAACAAGATGCCAAGATAGATCATTTGATGATGTTAGACATGGGTTTATTTTCTACGAAAGTTTAATCCATTGAACAACCCTCGGACCAATGATGATTTGTTTCTCATGAGATCGTTGGCACATTCGAATTCACTAGCCAACCCAGACGTTGCCATTTTTAGGGAATTTTTTGAATAAGAAAGCATCCCAGATCTCGTGAAATCTACCAAGTACAAGATCCAAATCATTTTTTCAAGATCGATTCAAGAGAAATAATGAAGGTTAAGTTCTAGAGTGAATTGTAAAGGGTGACCTCCAAAGCTAAAACCCAGATTCACTGCTAAAAGTGAAAACTAAATTGAGATAAAACTTGGATATGAACTACAAATTTTGTGATAAACCAACAATGAAACCCTTAATATATTTGGAAAGGAAATGGGTAGGATCCATTTTTCTTTATGATATAGATAATGAGATACCAAATACAGGAAACAATACAAAAAGAGAACCTACTTCCTACAATTATATCCAACCAGCAAAGGGGCGAGGTGGTAAAAACAATGCATTCCCTTGGGTTGAATTGCTTTGGTTCCTTTGACCCTTGAATTTGATTTGGGTGAGACGTTGTCAATGAGAAATGATAATGTGCCCAATGAAGAAATATGCAAACAGAGTGTTATGGGAAGAACCAAATGTGCAAAAATAAAAAGGTTCACTTGAAGAAGTCGAGATGGTTGTTCTATGACTGTTGGGGAAAGTAGAGCCCATATCATGTTCCATGACCCTCAATGAATAATGAAATCGAGCGCTTTGAATGTGAGATCAAGTTCTTAGGGTTATATTAAAAATTAAATCATAAAACCAATCATAACCCTATTGGTATGCTAGTCGCTTAAACAATAATTTTATGTTTTTATTTTTATTTTTTTAATTCTCTATCATGAAATATTTAAGATATGAATGATATTTTATTGAGACTAAAAAAATAAATAAAAGATTTGACGGGAATTATTTTTTAAATGGTATAGATTAGGAAAAAAAAAAAAAACACCTTTTCATTCATTGGGTAATGGGGTCCCTTTGGTGAAATTAAAAAAAAAAAAACTTTACAGATCCTTATACCAAGCAATGAGTGCAAGGACAATCCAAAACATGACAAACCGTAATAAATTTTCTCAAGGAGGAAGATTAAACTAAGTCTTCATGGATTGCATTAAATTTGATTAAACTTTCATGCAAATAAAAAAACAAGTCCAAAAAAACATTAGTCCTTTAGGAATGTAAAATGTAATCAATAATGAGCAATAAGATAAATTGTGAACTATACTTTATCCAATCACGATTTTATGCAAACCTTTCTCAATTAAAAAAATAAAGTTGACTATGGTCTTACCGTCATTAAGCACAAGAGGTTTCCACCAAGAATGAAAGAGATTCCACACTACAATGCTTTGAGTAGAAAAAGTTCTTTATTCTCCAAATCAATCCCCCCATACAAATGATAGGGCTTCCTCTTTTATAGGTGAAGAGGAAACCCTAAACCATTTACAAATACCATGGGTAAGAATAATACCATGGGTAGAAGTCTTGAACCATGAGCCAAATAATATTTAAAAGAGCTCTTTACAATAAACAATGATTTATCCTTTGATGCGGTCAAAATCATAATAAAATAGTGCTTTTCTCCTCATTGACAAGGTCAATTACCATAAAATAATATTCTTCATGATATATCCCCTTTAGGAAAGAGTCAAAATGGTCAAATAAGCTCATCACCTTCTTCCATTAATGAAATAAATCATGTGCCAAGGTGAAATTCTCCGTTCCACTTGAGTTGAGATATTAAACACATGCTCAAATAGGAAAAGGGGTAATCCATTTGTCTAATGGGTCCAATAACGCTCCAATGTGCAAAATTTACCTAGAAAATCATTAATTCATAGCACCAAGTGACAACTTCCTAGTAAACATAACATTTTAATTTAATTTAGACACTTTCCTAAGTTTTACCTAAGGAAACATTGTTGATAGTTTTAAATAAGTTCAATCCTAAAAAAAATCCATGTTTCCTAAGTTGTTTAAGTGGAGGATAGGCTATTAATGAGATTAGTGATGAAAGGGGAAAACGATAATGTTCATGTAATGAATCTCAAAGTTGTAGACATGCATAAGACATTTTAGCTTTTTGATTTCTAGCTTTATTTTAGCTAAACAATTTTTTTATATCATCCTTCTAGAGGAATCCTCAACTACTTTGGTCTGCACACACTTCTCCTTTCTTTTCTTTCATTTTTTCTAGGTCCTTTTTTCTTTAGATAAGCATTTTTCTCTTCGAACTTGAAAAAGGGGGGCCATGGTGAAGTAGTTTATACTTTATTTGACCTTTTTCTTCACCTCTTTAGCCTTCATGGCTTTATTTGACACAAGCTTTCTTAATTTCGACCTTTCCTTTTGACCTTTGAGTAGCCATACATGACAATATGTTATTTTTCTTTGATGTGGATGGAAATGAGTGATACTGGGAAAATGGAAAATGCTTAGTCTGATTAGGACATGAATTGTGCTACCTAGTATCCTACTTGGTCTAGACAACCTAGTAGTATGAATCATCTTAGAAGAGGGAATACTTCTAACCAAGAACATGTTTCCCAAGGTAACATGACACAAGTGAGAAAATTGTATATGCTATGGAATCCTAGTCAATCATCATAAGGAAACCACAACTCCATGACATGCCAAGGGGTTATACCATTGTAGTTAAACAAATATTACACATGGAGCATCAATGGAGTGACTAGATCACCAAGGAATATCTAACCATCTGACGTAATCACATCATGGTTCATCTCGTCTTACATCATCATGTTGCAAATTGGAGAATGGAAAGGATTGAGTCTGGAACTGATCCGAGATGATTGAATCTCGTGCAGGCGGATACATGAT
>JASDQU011175959.1:1242-26718 GCA_032191745.1 Picea mariana
ACCCATTTAAGATAAAAACACTTCTGACCATCTTTGATGAATTTGTAGGATCAAAGATTCTTGACACCCCCGAAGAAGAGTCTTGGTACTAAACCATCCTATTGAAATACTTCCATGTGTGAAATAACCCCGAAGAATAAATTTCAACAATTTTATAGGAAAGTACTCTAGTTACGGAATGTATTCAGCAATCAATCCTGCAAAATGACCTTCTACACACACATACACAAAACATAACCTGTAACTGACACTCTCGGAGCACGGGTCACATCAATTAGAACAAACTTAGACAATTAAATTAGCGATCTGTTCTCACGCAGTGGAGGACCACCAATTTGAATTATATAAGTATATTCAATAATTGGTTCTACATCATTGATGTTTGCACACTACACTATAAAATAACACACTCACACCTACAAACAAATATATATAAATATATATATATATCAGTAGAAAACTGTAGAAAAGACTATGTGAAGAGGATAGCTCCTTTTTGCAGCACGCAGCCCTATTCTCCTGACACTCACAGCGTCCTCTCAAACTGAAAATTCGTGGCTTCCCTCTTGGCAGCTCCAGTATCCTCCTTGACAGACGTCCTTCACGATCGGCGTCCCTCGTTCACGATGGCAGCAGACAGCAAATCAGCTCTCTTACATGCACAGTGATTCCTTCAGATCTGGCGAATTAATGCGACCTCCTCCACGCACAAATGCGAACAGAAAACAAAAAACACTCTGTTAATTTACTCTCCTATAGCTCATTAAACCATGGCTCTCACATCATCCTGGGCACTCCCAAGAGGGATTAGGCCCAACCAGGCTCTGATACCATATTAGAAAATGAGAGAGCACGCAGAGCTTGCACAAAAATAACACGAATCTGTTTTGTATTATTATCTTGTTACACACATACATAGCTACATATATAGTTGGATTCAGATCCAACCGATTCCATATTTGGAGGGAGTGGTTGAGAGAATATCTCAACAACTCCAACAAACCAAAACCAACTCCAAATTAATCATTAATTCTAACATATTTTTATTTAGGTCGAGAGAAAATTCCTATGAGATAAGATGAGGACGTAAGTTTGATAATTGAATAGTGTGTTGTATGGATGAATTTATTTCTCATATTTATAGTTTTCATAGTTTTGTAATTTGGGGTTTTAATTTTTATTCATGGATGGAGTATGTTGTATAGTTGTTTCATATGTTTGTAAAATGGGTTTTGAAATGGATTTATTGGTGGAGTATAAATGTATATATATTTCTAAATCATAAGTTTCAGATTTATAAGTTGGTAATATAGGGTTTTAATATTGATTTATTGGTGGAGTATGTTGTATAGTTGTTTTTTATATTTTTGTTTTGATAAAATGAGGTTTTAATATAAATTTATTGGTAGAGTATGAATTAAACATTTGGAAGACCATGAGAAAGAGCATACAAAAAATTACTTCTTACAAAACATACTTATTTATACAATACAAAGGAGAACTTAACTATTGTTTTGGTTTAGAGATCAAGGACTCTCATTCAATCAATCCACTATCACAACTCTAGCATGTCCTTATCTCCTTATCTTTTTTAGCCATGCTCTCAACTACTTCTTTAAGTTGGAGTGCAATACTTGCAACTTACTCACAGAGGTCATGTTATCATGGGCTCCATGATTACATCATGTCACATGTATACATTAATATTCTAACTTTCTTTAATAAATAGATGTTATTTTTCTTCTTCAATGTTCACTAGTCCAAACCTAGTGGGCTTCCTTCTTTCACTAGTCCACATGTGTTCTTTGTATGGAAGACTCTCTCTCAACTTCATCATTCTTTTTGTTGTCAACACTCTTCTTGAATTGTGATTCTCCATATCACAAATTTGAATTGTCATGTCTATTATCCATTGGGAACCAACAATACCTCTTAGCCAAATATTGATACATAGATTGAACCACTGACAATCTTGTGGAGAATCAAGAAAGCAAAATATCCAACCATAGTGCTCATGGGAAGTTTATGTATATCAATCCAACACACTAGCATGTGAACGCACCACGTGAACCTATCCATGGTGCTCATTGAACGCTTATCTATATCAATCCAACACAATGGTATGTTAACTCACCACTTAACGATGTGAAACTAACAAATAACTATGGAAGACATCTTTTTACAACATAGCATGCCTATGGCATTGACCCCTTCACCCTCAACACCAACATTTTGTTAAACAATGACAACGAACAGGATGCAAGATCCGGTGGTTGTTGCATGAACCCGAATAGGATACGGTAGTGCAACTGTTTATTGGAATATCTCATAAATCTCTCATATATTGTTAATTTGTTGAAACAAATTTGCTTAAATGGAATGCAACATTTATTGCCAGCAGTTCATGCAACTGTGTAAATATTGGTATAAATCCATGAAGCTTGGAGAGGCAGGATGAGAGTGAGTGAGCTGTTGTAATCACCATGATCTAAATAATAAGACAACCAATGCCTATGTTTGGTGGATGTAGCCCAATATTTGGGTAAACCACTTGAAATCTCTTTGTTAATAATCTGTGTGTGATTATTGATTATCATGTGATATTTGTGTTTCTGCATTTGCAAATATAACAAGTGGTATCAGAGTTGTAATTGGAGATTCGTGAGGTCAAACAATAGAGGATCCACGTGATTGATAGGAGGAGCGATATTTCCAAAGATCCGTGATGTCAAACCGTGGAGGATCCGCGTGCCTGATAGGAGGAGCGTTGTTTCCTACTTAGCACTAGGCGCCCCTAGTTGAAGGGAGCGCTGATCTCCCTTTGCACTTGCGAAATTTGTCAATATTCAAATCAGCGCCGGGTTAAAAGAATATGCATAAAACGTATGGTGTATGTATGTTGTAAAAATTGTTTTTTGGGGCGAATATGCATAAAAGTTGAAGGATTCACTTTGTGTGAGGTGAAAGTATGAAAGGTATGAATTAAGGATGAAGGTGAATGCTTATAAAAAGGTGTTTTTTATTTTAAATAAAAGGTGAGATTTATATATTGACATTTTGATATTACATTTAATATTAAACTCACTTTAAATCTTTTATTAAACTTTTTTCTTTTAAACCTTTTTTTTTGAGGTTTATATCTTTATTCCTCCACATTATTTTATAAGGGTCTTGGTTATTATAAGCAGTGGTGTTTTTTGAAATTTTTTCTTCTTTTAATGGCGAAAACTCAAAGTGCCAAGTTTGAAATCGAGAAGTTCAATGCAAGAACATTTTCGAGATCTGGAAGGTGAAGATGCATGATCCGCTCGTGCAACAAGGTGTGGTGACGGCACTTTTGGAAAAAGCAAAGAAACCCTTGACCATTTCATATGATGAGTGGGATGAGATTGATGCGAGCACACTAAGTGTCATACGCCTGTGTTTGGCCGATGATGTTTTATTCAACATTGCCTAAGAGAAGACAACAATCGGTTTATGGACGAAGCTGGAAAGCTTGTATATGACGAAATCCTTGACGAACATGATCTTCCTGAAAAGGAAATTGTACAGTTTGCAAGGAAGGTACAAAAATAACTGATCATTTAAATACTTTTAATACTTTTTTAGTCCAGTTGGATAGCATGGGAGTGAAATTCGAATAGGAAGATAAGGCAATTACATTATTCCATGGATGATTTTAGGGGCTAAATTTCGTTCTTGGGCTAATTTTCCATGGTTTTTCCAAAAATTAGATTCGATATTTTAAAAATTATTCCCCCAAATTCTATAGGATAAAATTATTTTACCTTAAAAATCGCCAAAATTTTATAAAAACTCTATAAAATCCTTAATATTTTGAATATTTTTACAAAAGTATCACTAAACATTTATAGTTGGCATATGAAGGATTAGTGAGATTCACCAAGGTTTCTACATTTTAAAATAAGTTTCCATCCTTAAAATCATCTCTGCATTATTCTGTTCTTTGCCCGCGTCATGGGATCACTTTGTTACCTCTATTAGTTTCAGTTCAATGGAAAGTATTGAGTTTGATGTTATTGTTGGAGCACTGTTGTATGAGGAAACAAGGAAGAAAACCAATTCAGAAACCTCTACATCTGAGGCGATGATGGTCAAAAGCAAACCTAAAGAAAGAGGACATGGTGAGAGAGATTTCTCTCGGTCAAAGCCGAAGGGAAAAAAGAGCAAGCTTAAGTGTTGGTTTTGTGGCAAATCTGGACACCTGAAGAAGGATTGTTGGAAGAGACAACAAGCCTACAAAGACGACCCTCCAAAAGAAATGAAGGAAGCAAATGCAATTGAAACATGTTCAGCAACAGGTTCATGTATGATTGATGAAGTTTTATCAATTAATATTGGTTCACGTCATTATCAACAATGGTTATTAGATCATGGTGTTTCAAATCACATGTGTCTTCATAGACACTAGTTTATTACCCACCAATGTATAGATGATGGAGTTGTTTACATGGGAAATGATATATCATGTAAAGTTGTGGGAATTGGTAGCATTCGAATTAAGATGTTTGATGGAACTGTTAAAATACTAACTAATGTGAGACATGTACCTGAGCTTAGGAAGAATCTAATTTACTTGGGAGTCTTAGACACTAGAGGATATAAGAGTATTGTTCAAGGTGGAGTTATGAAAGTCTACAAAGGAATCCTATTGGTTATGAAAGAGAAGAAGGTTGCTAACATGTTCCCGTTAGAAGGAAGAACTGAGTCAGATCATGCGACAACGGTATCTGAGAAAGACAGTGAGTCTGTTCGACTGTGGCATCAACGGTTGGGTCATATGAGCGAACAAGGATTAAAGGTATTAACTGATCGCAAGTTACTTCCTAGTCTAAAGTCTTTAAAGTTAGTTTTTTGCAAGCACTTCATTTATGGAAAACATAATAGGTAGAGATTTAAAACTCGAAGACACACTAGTGAAGGAATCCTTGATTATATCCATTCTGATGTTTGGGGACCATCCCCTACTATTTAATATAGAGGATCATCATATTTTGTAACTTTTATAGATGATTTCTTTAGAAAGGTTTGGGTCTATATGTTGAAAAGTAAGGCTGATGTATTTATAGTTTTCAAGCAATTTAGAGATTTAGTGGAAAAGAGCACTGGTAGATCCATTAAATGTTTAAGAAATGATAATGGTGGTGAATTTACGTCAATGGAATTTGAGAACTATTGTAAGGAGTTTGGGATTGATAGGTATAAAACTAATCCCTATACTCCTCAGCAAAACGAAGTTGTTGAACGCTAGAACATGAGTCTTCTAGAGAGAGCAAGGAGTATGCTAAGTAACATCAACTTGCAGCAGGAACTATGGGCAGAAGAAATAACTACAACTTGTTATCTGGTGAATCGATCACCATCAACAACAATAGAGTGAAAAATTCCTGAAGAGGTATGGAAAGGTCACCCTTGTAATTATTCTAATCTTAATTTTTTTGGTTGTGAAGCCTATGCTCTAATTCCAAAACATCAACATTCTAAACTAGATCCAAAATTAAAAAAGGCTTATCTTTGTTGGATATGGTGATGGTATTAAGAGGTACAGGTTGTGGGATCCTACTGTCCACAAGATCACCATTAACAGAGATGTAATATTTGATGAATCATCTCTCATCAAATCAGATGTAGATTTTCAAATGAAACACGAAGAAGTACCTAAGTATCAACAGATTCAGTTTGAAACCAGTTCAAATACAAATGAAAGTGAACATGAACAAGTTCATGAAGATGTTCATGAAGAATTTCTTGCAGAGGAAGACATGGTTGATGATAAGAATCAATAGAATGTGGATGAGCCACAAACTTCCCTAAGGATATCTACGTGGGTCATAAATCCTCCAAGAATGTATGATGATTTTGTTTCGTCAGTTTCTTTAAGTACTAATGATGATGAACCTTCATGCTACTAGGAAGCTATGAAGGGTTCTGACAATGATAAATGGAAAGAAGTAATGAAGGATGAAATGAAGGGATTAGATAAGAATGCCACATGGGACCTGTTAGAACTTCCAAGAGACAAAAAAATT
Source organism: Picea mariana (assembly GCA_032191745.1). NCBI lineage: Eukaryota > Viridiplantae > Streptophyta > Pinopsida > Pinales > Pinaceae > Picea > Picea mariana. Next base: position 7,293 of record JASDQU011175959.1, read on the forward strand.
GTAGGTTGCAAGTGGGTCTAAAAGCTGAAGAAGGTTGTTGAAGATAAGGTGGAAAGGTACAAAGAAAGGATGGTTGTGAAAGGATATTCTCAGAAAGAAGGTATTGACTTTCATGAGATTTTTTCACCAGTTGTTAAGATTGTTTCAATTCGAAGTGTGTTATCATTGGTTGCTTTACTTGATTTGGAGTTGGAGCAGCTAGATGTTAAGACTGCTTTCTTACATGGAGATTTGGATGAGGAGATCTACATGGAACAACCTGAAGGGTTCGTTCATAATCACAGCAAGAAATTTGTTTATAGGCTCATGAAATCATTGTATGGTCTGAGGATATCGCCTAGACAAGGATACAAGAAATTTGACTCTTTCATGGTGAGCCAAAATTATACAAGGAGTGAGTATGATCATTGTGCCTACTTTAAGAAATTGAATAATGGCATATTCATTATATTAGTATTGTATGTTGACGATATGCTTTTAGCAAGAAAAATTATAACTGAGATCAACAGGTTAAAGGCTCATATGTCTAGGACGTTCAATATGAAAGGTCTAGGAGTAACAAGGCATAGTTTGGGCATGGAGATATTCAGAGACAAGAGGAATTGTAAGCTTTGGTTGTTACAACAGAAGTATGTTGAGAAGATAATTTTGAGGTTTGGTATGAACGATGTGAAACCAGTTTCAGTCCCTTTGGCTTCCCATTTTAAGCTTTCTTCAAGTTTATGTCCTAGTACAAAAGAAGAAAAAGAATATATGTCTCGAATACCATATGCTAATGCAATAGGAAGTTTAATGTATGTGATGGTTAGTACAAGGCTAGACATTTCACATGCAGTTGGGGTTGTCATCGGGTTTATGGCAAATCCAAGTAAAGAGCACTGAGCAGCAGTGAAATGGGTGCTTTTGTATCTAAGGGGCACAAGTGATTACTGTAGCACCTATAACAGTGGTCGTGAGTTAGTCTGTGGATATGTTGATTCCGATTTTGCAGGTGATTTGGACAAGAGAAGGTTGATTTCAAGGTATGTCTTTACTCTTGCAGGCGGAGCTCTTAGTTGGATGTCAAAGCTACAGAACATTGTTCCTTTATCTACTACATAAGAAGAATATGTAGCTGCTTTACATGCTTGCAAAGAGGCAGTTTGGTTGAAAGGTTTGTTTGGTGAGTTTGGAAGGATGCAAGACAAAGTAAAGTTACTTTGTGATAACCAAAGTGCTATTCACTTGGCTAAGAATCCAGCCTATCACAGTAAAAAAAAACATATACCTATCAAGTATCATTTTCTAAGACAGGTCATCAATGAAGGTGGAGTCTCTCTTGAGAAAGTGCATACAAAAGATGATCCAGGGGATCAAATTTTGCTCAAAATTCAAAGTGCTCGGAATCACTTCAAATCGAACGGGTGCGTAGACCTCGTCATCACGAACCCAACACAACTCGTTTGGGTTCAAACGGACGTTAGATGAGAGAGATATTGCGTTCTGTTCAAATCGTCAAACAGGCAAAAAAAATGTGTGCTGACTGTACAGTCCGTACAGTCTGTACAGATGCTGACGTGGTAGGTCCGTACGACATGTGGTAGGGTCGTATGCCATGTGGCAGGTGTTGGTTGGCAGTCGTGTGGACGAATTGGCATCCGACATGTGGCTTGTTTGTGGTGAATGGAATGGCGACACGTGGCCCAATCAATGGCCGCCACATGTCACTTAGACAGTGGTTTAAAACTTATGTAGACGGCAGGACTCGACCCCGTGACCTCCCAGCAAGGGGAAGAGCTTTGGGAAGGGCCAACCAACCGGTGCACCCACCTATGATTCTTAATATATATATGGTTTTCAATTTATTTAAGTTGAATTTGTTTTGAAATGGGGGCACGGTCCGGGTCGGGGCTTAGCCCCGGCCCCTGGTCATATATATATGCCATGTAACCACCGACGCACGCATTCTGACCCTGTTACCATATGTTTTAAAACCTTGGCCCCTTTTTGTATGAGTGCGCGGTCACATGGTGACCCATATGTCCACGGTTTTGGCGGTTAGGGGCTAGGCATGCCCTAAACATCCTACAGTTCGCACCGTTTTGCAGTTGCGTCCGGTGCTAGGTTTTAACACAAATATGCACATCAGGGCTAGGTTGAGGACGCAGAGGTGTATTTTGGCGATCCAGAGACAACAAGTTTGAAGGGGAACTTCCAGGAAGCCTATCTTCTTCGATTTTGGGCCAAACAAGGTGAAGAAAAAGCCCAGCTAGGGGTTTTTGGACGTTCTGAAGCCATTGGAGCCATCTATTTGTAATTTTGAGCATTGTAAATCACATATTTTAGCACTTTGAGAAAATAATACAAAATATCCATTGGAATATGGACCAGGAGATGTAGCCCAAGAGAGGGGTGAAATCCTTTATCATTTGCTGTGTTATGTGTTGTTTGTTCACTGTTATTTGCTGCTGATTATATGCATGTTGAATATGTAATTTCTATAAAAGTTGTGTTTGCAAAATTGATCCATTTGCATGAGAACACTTGAATTAAAACTTGCAAATATTTTCAAGAATACAAGTCTTTATCATTTTTAGATCAAAAGAGAACTGTGCAGACATGTTCTCAAAACCAGTATTGCTAGAGAAGCTACGATGGTGCTTGGCTTCTCTTGGCTTGCAGAAAAGGTGATGAACAAAAGAAGTAGCAAGGTACCAGGTTAATCATGGTCAAGGTCGAGATTGTTAAACAATGACAATGAACAAGACACAAGATCTGGTGGTTGTTGCATGAACCCGAATATGATACGGTAGTGCAACTGTTTATTGGAATATCTCATAAATCTCTCATATATTGTTAATTTGTTGAAACAAATTTGCTAAAATGGAATGCAACATTTATTATGAGAATCTTCCTTCTGGCGAAGGCCTACTGGAATCAAACCAGTTGCTCTATATCAATGGAGGAAGTACTAGGAAGTTGGTGGAATTTTATATCGAAAACCAAGAGGCATTCTTTAAGGACTTCAAAACGTCCATGATCAAAATGGGAAACAATCGACCACTTAATGGGACAAGTGGCGAGATTCGTCACAATTGTAGATTTGTTAATTTATAATTCATTCGCATTAAGTATAACCATAATAAGTCATATATATACAATGTATGTATATATGCAGTATTCGAGTGTGCCTTCAATTAAAGATTATGTTAATAAGATTGAATGTCCCAGAAATGTATTGAAGGATTCTCATATTCATGAAGTATATTTTTATTTAGGTCGAGAGAAAATTCCTATGAGATAGGATGAGGACGTAAGTTTGATAATTGAAGAGTGTGTTGTACTGATGTATTTATTTCTCAGATTCATAGTTTGGTAATTTGGAGCTTTAATCTTGATTCATGGGTGGAGTATGTTCTATAGTTGTTTCATATGTGGGTAGAATGGGTTTTGATATGGATTTATTGGTGGAGTATGAGTATATTTATTTTTCAAAATCATGGGTTTCAGATTTATAAGTTGGTAATATAGGGTTTTAATATTGATTTATTGGTGGAGTATGTTGTATAGTTGTTTCTTATATTTTTATTTTGGTAGAATAAGGTTTTAATATAGATTTATTGGTGGAGTATGAGTTAAGCCTCTGGAGAACCATGAGAAAGAGCATACAAAAAATTACTTCTTACAAAACATACTTATTTATACAATACAAAGCAGAGTTTAACTATTGTTTTGGTTTAGAGATCAAGATTGCTGATTCAACTTATCCACTATCACAACTCTAACATGTCCTTATCTCCTTATCTTTTTTAGCCATGAATTCAACTACTTCTTTAATTTGTTATGCAATACTTGCAACTTACTCAAGTAGGTCATGTTATCATGGGCTCCAGGATTACATCATGTCACATGTATGATTTAATATTCTAATATTCTAATGAATACATGTTTTTTTTCTTCTTCAATATTCACTAGTCCAAACCCAGTGGCTTCCTTCTTTCACTCGTCCACATCTATTCTCTATATTGAAGACTCTCACTGACCTTCTTCAAGTTTAGGATACAGGTGCAATTTGATGCCACAACCTCATGGATTACTACATGAGCTATTATGCATCTAACCAAGACTATGAGGTATTGTGTACCACTATCACACTACAATATTTATCCAATTTCAAATAGGACCATTACATTCTCTTTGTTGTCAACACTCTTCTTGAAGTGTGATTCTCTATATCACAAATTTGAATTGTAATATCTATTACAAATTTGAATTGTGATATATACTACCAACTCCGAACCAACAATACCTATTAGTCAAATATTGATACATAGATTGAACAACTCACAAACCTATGGCGATATTTTCATCTATCAAGAAACCAAAATATCCAACCATGATGCTCATAGGAAATTTATCTATATCAATCCAACACGAATCCAACACATTGGCATGTGAAGGCACCACTTAACAATCTGAACCTATCCATGGTGCTCATAGGAAGTTTATCTATATAAATCCAACACAATGGCATGTGAACTCACCACTTAACGATTTGAACCTAACAAATAACTATGGAAGAATTCCTTTTACAACACACAGACTTAATTGCAGCCACCCAGGGCTAGCGTACCTATGGAAAAATCGGGAAGAGAGGCACAAAGTTCCTGCCCATCATTCAGATCCAAATCCAGAAGCATAGGCAAGAGCAGGAGAGAAGGAAGCAAAGGCGGCTAGAGAGCTAGGAGAGACAGATGCTAGTGGTATAGAGTCAAATGCTCATGAGTCAGAGGATCGTGGTCGAGGCGCCAAGGTAGACCTTGGCTGGGGTCCTTGGCAGTGCGCCAAGGTGTTTCTCCTTGGCGGGGCGCCAAGGTGTTGTTGGCTGAGCCAACATAACCAATAAAGGGTAACGAGAGTCTTATGAGTCTTTTTTTCCTTTTACAACACACAGACTTAATTGCATCCACCCAGGGCCTTTCCCAACAGAGTCATGCCATCTCTCCAGGTGGAGACCCCTCCTTTCTACAAGTAACATGGCTGAAGAAAATTTCATCTCAATAAGTTGGCAAGGCTATGGAAGTCCTCCCAGTAAAGAATCCGAGGACATATAATATCAAAGGCCCGACAGAGAAGAAAGAACCCAACTGATCCTTCTCCTCCTCTGTTGCATTAACCTCCTTGAGGAACAACAAACTTGATGCACAAAGAAAAGAAAAAACTAAAGAAAATTGCTTAGATATACTACAACGGTATAAGATGGAGAATGAGGATCATGGGTTCAGATTTCCCCATTATCGCTTTTAATGTTGCCATGAACATGACTTAGAGGTTCGAGCTTACGGTGGAAAAAACCCATGCTCATGTCCATAAGACGTCGCCCTTATCTCGATTGCAGATTCGCTTAGCTCATCAACGTGGCTACCTACCACTTACCTGTCTCCCGATACTCTATCCCATCTACCGACAGTCAACTTTTCCCGACAACAGCGTTGCTCTGAAAACTTGGGCACATCTCTTGGTGGTAACTCATGCTCAAAAAATGTGGCGAGCTGAGCTTTTATCACAGCTCTGGCGAGACTGCTGTCGGGCGGCGGAATCACCCGATGCTCCCAGTCACCACTTGACACCGCAATCGTTCATTTATCCGTAAAACCATAATAACTTACTTGATTCATACTATGCCTTACTTCATTACAACTTCATTTATTACTTATGTTATGTCTGCGTTATCTTATACTTAGTTTCGAAAGTAAAATAAACCATTCATACAAGTACAAATGAAACATATGTGCGGGCGGCTAACCCAGCCTAATACCCAAAGACATCTTTACACAAAATCGAAGAACAATCTGTGGAGCTAAACCCTGCTGTCACAAAAAGAAAGTTTACATAAGGAGCTTTCGCTAAGTAGAAGTTGTGAAAGTCATACACCCATTCAACAAGCTTCCTCTGTCCATCCTTCCTTCTTCATCGTAGAATGAACCATGTTAGACTTCATCTCTGCGATACCTATGTTTCTGTCTTTGTATGTTTGTCCCCTTGCTTAGTTTAGACTTTTCCTTCTTTCCACAGCTTGCAACGACCCTTCCTTCCTTGGCACAGTTCGAATTGCCTTAACAACTTCCATGAGAAAGACTTGCCTAGATCTGCGAAGGCTCCTCCTCAAGGCAGCCCAAGTTACCCTCAAGGGTCTACTTGGCTCCTTGGGGAGAGCTCGTCCCCCTCCTTGGTCACTGCCACAGACTCTTCAACATGGGATTCTCAAGAAATGTCTCCCAACTCCTTGCCTTAGCCGAATTCCAAAATGCCCATCTTGCACTTGGTTAAATAGTCACGTGCCCTTTCCTTGCGACACGACTCTTCCAACCGACGCGTCCCTTCGATCGCAATTCGACGCACACTTTTTCTTATTTGTCCATTTGCGGGTTCAACCGACTAGTCAAGTTGCACGCTCATCTTCCAAGTGCGCGCTCTTCCCCAGCCGACGTCAACTTTCAGTGAAACGCACCCAACTTTTTCCTTCATCAGTTTTCTTGCGCAACGGCATCGCAAGACATCCGTCGCATGTTTTGGGCATTCATCTTTTCTTGGCCAACTTGTCTCATCGATGGGATGCGCAAAGATCCCATGGGCACTCATCCTTGGTTTCGCATCCATCAAGCCATCTCTTGTGCATTTAGTTCGGCGTGTATGCCTTCGTCGCACCCAACTACAACAACCATTCGTTTCTTCGATGAGGTGACCAAGTCTTCGTGGGGCTCCCACCCAACCGACTCTTCGGTCAAGTCACCAACCTTCGTCGCAAGTCCATCTTGGTGAAGTCGTACTTGGCACGACGTTGCGTGCCCAAGTAACCCAACTTCACTTATGAAATAACTAAACATTCATTGACTCGTCTAAATCACAAGTATTAACTCGTGGAGGGAGCCCACTCGCTCCAATCTAAGCTTGGAACGTTACATGCTCCCCCACTCAAATTCTTGTCCTCCTGGGCAAGCCTTCATCTAGGCGTCTTGACTTGTGACCACAACCTTCTACTGAACTGTTGTGAAGAACCTTGCCCTAATCCAACCACTTCTGTCATGTTTCGCACATTGTCTAGACTCCACATCTTGAGCAAGTTGGGTAGCTAATCCAACTCAGTGCTCAATCTGTGAAATGTACTCTGCATTCCATCGCATAACTATCTTGGTTCAATCATTCTCCACATTGTCTAGCTCTTGCCTTGCTGTCTGATCTTCATCAAGGAGTTCCATCGCAATGCCCAAGTGTTTGGACTCTTGAACTCAATCTTTTGCATTCCTACTCAGGCTTTAGTCTATGTTTCTCATTCCTACTTAGGCTTCGGTTTGCATTTCTTGTTCGGTTCATCTGCCCATCTACTTGTGCAACCAAGGATTCTTCTCGCCCTGTCTACTTGCGATGTTTTTCCAAACAAAAACCTCCTTTCAATCCAAATTTGTCCAAGTTATTCAAGTCGAAGGAACCACCCAAAGGATTCTGCACCTGCTTCTAACAAAGTTGCGTTCATGCCAGTACATCTGCCAATCAACAACTCTGAGTCAATATGCACTAGCCAAGCTCCCCAAGAACGTTCGTGCACATGATTTCCCATACCACCAGCAATTCGGTGTCCCATACCACTAACAAACACCCTCATATCACTTGTCGTGCATCTTTCCCATTGTAGTTCTTGACAAATTTCTTGAATGACTCCCTTGTTGTTTCTTCTATATTCCTTGAAATGAAACCTCATGCCTTTTTCCATTTGTTCCTTCCTTTGTTTTTTGCTACAAAATTTGTTGTCTCTATCACCCATCGTCACACCCATATCACTTCATAACCAGGATATTTGGAAATGTAAGGAGGTCACCACATGTCTGCAACCTATACGATCAATTGAATTCACTTTCTTTGTTCCTCCTACAGATTGTAGGGTGCTCGGGTCTACCTCATTGCTGCTGCAACCATGCCCCCCTCATGGCATCTAGGTTCGCTTGATGAATTTGTCCAAGGAAAACATCAACCTTGCTTCATCGATCAACCGCCCATCCTCTTCGTCACTTGTTCATGAAACAATCCAAGTGTACTAGTTTCACACATCCAACAGTCACCTCTGCACTACTTCCATCATGCTTTGTTTCATCCTTCCTGTGCGATATTCTGACCTACGTAAGTTTTCCACTGTCTCAACATACTGTCCAAATGACTCCAAGTGGAACGATCCACCCAAAGACTTCCATTCCTGAACACTTCCGATCCAATTCCTCTGTCAACCCCAACCAATGATCTGCGTCATCCCACATTCGCAAGTATCCTGAGAATACCTTTCCTATCTCATGTCCCATACCATGAGCAAGAGTGCATCACTCTGTCCACTCAGGCTATGGTCTAACTCATCATAGATTTTTGTCAATAGTATCCTTGATCGACTCTTTGCTACTTTCGTTCGTTTCTTAGAATGAAATGTCTTTCCTCTATCAAAACACTTCAACGTTTGGATCGATGCTACGATGGTTAAGTCACCTCACAACTCAACCAATATGTTTAAGGCACTAATGCACCAAGGTACCTCATCCAACTCTTCAACAGGAATACGCATCTTGTTGCCTTCTTCATTACAATAATCCCTTGAACGCACTCCATACGAAAGTGCAACAACATTTCAACTCATCCCCATTTCTACCAACAAGTCTGTCTAAGTCCATCTTCTGGAACTCACCCAAGCAGATCAATCCAAGTCTTCATTCACATCTTCTCTCTTTTGAGCTCTCTGAACTATTCGTGACTTCGATGAAGTTTGCAACACTTGGACCTCTCCCAAGTCTGTGATGGAAACATGTTTCACTTGTCCTCGGGCAAGTCTTCATGTCTCTTGTAAATGAACCCAATGCAACAACTCAGATATTGCAAAGAACTTTGGAACAAACATACTTGTTCATGACTTCTTTGGAATCTTCATGGTTTGAGTCTTCTTGTTGTCGCAAGTCAGCAATCGAAAAACTACGATGTTCAAAATCTATCTAAGTCACATTCCTCATGGATGCATCCAACCGAGCCCATCTTCCATTTCTCCATCTGTTATCTTTGCACCCTGTAGTGCCTCAGCACTAGGACACCATGCACATCAATCGATCGTTAAGTCTCTTATTGTTAGCTGACATCCATATGAAAGCTATGATTCTCAATCGCAACCCAACCGACCCAACTTTTTTTTGGTGGTGCACAACACGAAGTTGGCATGGTGGAAAATGTACTCAACTGTGATCCAAACCATGCGTTCAACTGAACCTTCCTTCTCCATATGTTATCTTTGCGCCCTGTAATGTCTTCGCACTAGGACACCATGCACAAGTCTGTAGTGCACGACATGAAGTTTTCATGGTGGGAATTCATGCTCAGCTGTCTGCGTTGCGACCAAACTTCATTTTTCCATCCAAGTCATGACAGTGACCCAACTCACCGACTGCTCAAAACACTTCTGTGATCATTGTTAACTCTGCGACGGTTCTTCCTCCGTCACCACATAATCACCTTCGCAACCACCTATGCTCAACGCACCCAAACTGACCTTGCTCGCCTGCTTGAGTTTCTGCACTCTATTACCATCTGTCACAGAAGTGGTAGTGGTGAACAGATTCACTGATCAATCTCTAACTCAGACCAAAATCGGATCTAATATCATCTGTCACAGAAGTGACAGTGGTGAAGAGCTTACCAAATCATCCACTAGAACCACTTCCACGGTCTTCTGTGATGTTTTCTCTAATACCATCTATCACGGGCCTGGCGAGCCTGCAGAATCACCCAACACTCCCAGTCACCGCGTGGCACCACAATTGTTCGTTTATCGGTAAAACCATAATAACTTTCTTGATTTAGACTATGCCTTACTTCATTACAACTTTGTTTATTACTAATGTTATGTTTGCATTATCTTATACCTAGTTGCAAAAGTAATGGAAACCATTCATACACCGAAAGGCGTATACCTATTGGAGATGGGCACAATTAATGATCTTTTAATCTTAAATTCTAATCTGATGGTTATGCATTGAAGATGCTGGCATATTCTTAGTCGTCCTCCAAAATCAACGAGTCAGATTTATTGTTGATAACTTCTTTGCATTTATAAATGAATCCGTTAACCTGATTACTTTTTAACATTTACCTAATCATATTAAGAAATTACTGTAACATCATATGATTGCCACATTTAAATGATTAACTTTTGGAATTCTTCAACTGTCCAGTTTCTTCATCCATGAACCTGACATTTTTACTGAACTTTTTTTAACCTGACGTTTTTATTGAGTTTTTTTAAACGTGAAAGTTTTTTCTATCAGTCATCTTTCGACGTTTTCCAGCCGCGAGTTAGCGGCTGTGCTAGTTAAGTTTATTTTGAGTATTCCAATATTATTGATGTATGTTGTTGAGTAGTCAATTCTAAAATCTATAAAATGGTTCACTAGCCTTCATGTCGTCTTCTTACCTTCATGTCTTCTTCTTAAGTTTTAGGAATACAAACGCAAATTGTTAAAAGCTAATTTTTAGAAACTTTATAAGAATGGATGATTATTCTTATTTTTTACCAATTAGTTATTGAGTTTATTTTGAGTATTTCAATATTATTAATGTATGTTGTTGTCAATTCATGTCATCTTTAAGTTTGATTAGGAATACAAACACACATTATTAAAAGCTATAAAATGGTTCACTAGCCTTCATGTCATCTTCTTAAATTTAAAACCCGAATTGTTAAAAGATATTTGTAATAATTTTTAGAAACTTTATAAGAATGGATAGTTTATAAGAAGTGATATATAAGTTTTTTATATATTAGTCTAAATGTTTCAATCCATATATAAGTAATTCTTAAAAAACAAAATGTTTAGTAATTCTTAAACAACAAAATGTTTCAATCCATATAAGTAATTCTTAAACAACAAAATGTTTCAATTCATATATAAGTAATTCTTAAACAACAAAATGTTTCAATCCGTATAAGTAATTCTTAAACAACAAAATGTTAAAGTTAATTTAATTTATTTTAGAGTGAATATTTATATATTTATTATATTTTAATGTTATTGAATAAATTTATTGTATATTAAAATAACTTAACATTAATGTGTACAGCTAATAACAATTTAAATATTTTTTATATACTTAATAAAAATATACATAAAAAAAATTATTTATTTTTTTAAATTAATACTAAAGAATGAATACTTTACATAACAAAATAAGGTGTACAATGTATTAATGTTTAAAGAATGTTTTTCATATTATCTTCTCAAGTTTGATTTGGACTACAAACACACAAGTATTGGAAATTACAAACAGAGAAGGTTAAAAGTTAATTTGTAGAATTTTTATATAAAAAATTGTATAAATAATATAATTTTTAAATAATAAAATATTAATTAAATTTTTGTATATTATTAATTAATAATTTATAATAATTAAAAAAATATTATTAATCAATTATTTTTATAAAAAAAAATGAAATAATATATATTTTATTTAAAAATTTTGAATCATGCAAAATCATACTAAAACTTTGATATCCGAACTATTAAATAGATTTTTTGTATTTGAATATTTTAGTGTTCATGCTAATCATTAATAACAAATTTAGGTATTCTATGTTTAAACAATGAACCTTTGCATTACAAATATTGAAAGGGATTACAAATATTAAAAGGTAAACATGGGCTAAATTCATCATCCTTTTAGATGACTCTTTAATGTTGAGGGCTAAATTCATCATCCTTTTAGATGACTCTTTAATGTTGAGTGTTATTTTTCGGCATTGTTGAGACTTTTGAAATTATGATATCTGGAATCATTTTAAGGTAAGATAAATGTACGAGGTATTATATAAAGTGTTCTAGTGGCTGCAACTTTTCTAAGCTATGAATGAACATTCCATTATAATCTAACTATTAAAATCCAAACCCAAAACAAGAGGGATAAGAGAGAATCACATTTTTTTTTAAACCATGGGAATATGTTTGATCTCGGCTAGGCCTGAGATCAAGCCTACTTGTAATAACTTGCTACTTAACCATGAGAATAGGTTTGATCTTGGTTAGGCCTTAGATCAAGCATACTTTCAATAACTTGTGACTTAGCAAGGGCCAAGGTATCCCAAATCCCACCGGAATGGACATCTATCCTTGCAACCTTATTACAAGGGGTCAACATATCCACTTTCAGTGAATTGAATATATGTAGGGAGGATAGAAAACATGCTACCCAACCAGGGACAAGAGAGAGTCACATGTTACAAAATATCCTTTACAAACTTATAAAAGCAAAAGACTGAATATGGTGGTCCATTGAGAATATCTACATCAAGAGGTTTTGTATTTTTGGCATTTTCACTGGTCAATGAAAGATTATATACTAAAAACAATCAATAATATGAAAAATCTATCTAGTAGAAAAAAAAGAAACATCACTGTTGAATTTGACACAACAATATTACTGATTTAGAGCTACTATTTGGAGGAACTAAAGTTGAATAAACAATTGTGTAAACTAAGTATTCGTCGCAACTAATCAAATAAAATTAAAAAGAAACTAATGTTACAGAAATACATCAGCTCATCTACACAGGCTAATCTCACATGTTATGCCATAAAACCAACATGTTAGTTGTTGAATAGTAGATATACATATATGTCGGCCAACCAAACTTAACAATTTCCAACAAAATATAACAAATGTTCTCATACAGACCATAACTGAAACCAAATCCACATTGAGCTTAAATATGTAGAAATAATAAGACATCATCGGGCATGCTCTCTTTTGACGTCGATGTCCACCTCAGTGGGATATGTTTTCTGCACTTCACGGTGGAAACCATCCAACTCCCTCCTAAACTTGTCCATGGAGCTTGCATGTACAACATCTTGTTCCTCACCCTTGAAGAGTCAGGAGACCTGCATATTTTTTTCTGCACATCAAAACCCATGAATTTGAAAGGGCACGTTGAAGAGAAAAAAACATAAAATATAGTTAAAATAACCACTTCATAATCAGGATCTTACTTACCACGAAATGAAGATTATTTCTCTCTTTTGCTAGTTGTCTTCAATGAAAAAATCAAAGTCACAGACCCCGTATCTACACTCTGTCTTGGGAAGAGAAGCAGTAAAGCTATCATAGTTCTCAGCAAGGCCACCGAGTTTATCTACTGTGACATGGTTCAATTTTTCGTCAATCTTGAATATTATGAATAGATATATCTTCTTCCTCTTGGCCAAACCTAGGTTGGGTAGGTTTATACATTCAAAATCTGAATTTGAATGTGTGTGTGGATATTTTGCACCTTTGCTAAATTCAAAATTTGAATGAGCTTGGCATTAATGTGTAGTCATCAATCTATGGATTTCCTTGATACTAACGTAGATGGCGTGAATTACGGAGATAGATATGCAGGGTACAAAGAATGAGGTTTTTCCGTGTTTTTTCCACACTCAAAGGGTTCTAGAAATGAGGCATCTCTCTGTCTATGTACACGAAGACGGGTAGGGGTAGTTAGCCACATCGATGAATGAAGGGAATCTGCAATTGAGATAAGTTTGGTGCCATCATGCTTCCAATTATCTACCATCGTTTCAGCCCAGGCACTTCCACGAGCAAAGGGAATCTGCAATTGACATAAGCTTTGTGCCATCAAACTTTTAATTATTGACATAAGCTTTGTGCCATCAAACTTTCAATTATTGACATAAGCTTTGTGCCATCAAACTTTCAATTATTGACCTGACACACTCTACAACAAATTTTCAAACACGCATTCTAGCACAGAGAAACCAACAACTTCTACATCTTGATCATACTTTCTCTACCACTCCTAAGAATAATTTTACATGTGACTACATCCTCATTACTCTCATCTTCCTAGTCTCTCCCATGAGGGAGTCAAGCCAAGATGATATGTGATCTCTGATACCAAATTAAATATTTGGAGGACCATGAGAAAGAGCATACAAAAAGTTAGTTTTTGTTTATTGCATTACAAAACATAACTATTTATACAATACAAATATAAGCTCAATGATCTCTGCTACCAAATTAAACATTTGGAAGACCATGATCTTAGTGATATGTTTAATACACCAATATATAATGCTTATGAATGAAAGGTATTGTGATAAAAAAATGATTCTATAAGCTCATGCAAACATCATAATTTTGCTATGGCTTCTATTGGTTTTGTGCATGCCAATGGCTTCTTTTTATAAGCCTCAAACAATATTGGTAAAAAATAGTTCCAAATGGGAAAGGAAAGGCCACTTGGGTGTAGCTTCCCATGCATGAGTGGGCATAAACCACTCATAGTAACATTCTTAAATTCCCATGGGCTCGAGGCCTCTTGGTCCTTCATCTAGAAGTTACTCTTGATGTGATTCTTTGTCATTAATGAGCCAAAAGTTGTTGAAATGCCACTTCTTTTCATTCTGTGTGAATTTTGAAGGAACAGTTGGATGGGTATGCACAGATCACACTAAAATATAGATTATTGAGTCATGTGGAAGATAGAAAATTCCACTTTGTATAGTTTTTGTTCTATTAAAGGTGGTGTACTAATGCCATGAGTATGCAACTTTGTGTATTGATCTAAGGAGCCTTCTCGAGATCACTTGTATATCTCTGTGAGTGGGTTTCAGGTGATAAAAAATGTAATTCTTGTAAATGTGTTGAACTTGAACATAATAGATCTAGCTAGAAATTACGACACACATTTGCAGAGAGAAATTGAGAAAGAAAAAGAAGGAGGGAAAGAATGGAAGAATTCTCATTAACCATAATGAATAATTTATACATGATATACTCTATATAGCTCAATGAATGCACACTGGAGGAGAACCAATGTGCCATAGTGGTGATCTAGAGTGATCTAGACACACACCAACAATTACGAGAGTGAAGTGCCACCTAGTCTAGTCTCTCAGGCAGTTACGGGAGTGAACTTCCACCTAGCTAAGTTAACTAGTCAACCGGTCTTCAATTAACTGACTGAAACATAGTGTAGTAAGGAGTAGATCAAGGAATCAAGGGTAATGTGCGGTGATGAAACCAAGGCAAGTGCGCATTAGCATGGTGATGATCCCAATGTTGCACGGTGACAAAACCAATGGAGCATTTAAACTCAACTCAACTAGTCAAACTAAAGTGTCAACAAAAGAGAATATTCTCCAGGTGAAATATTCTCCCCTTAAATATAGGAGACTAGATAATGACTAATTATGACTAATAAAAAAGGAAAAAACTTAGGAAAAATAAATCCTAGGTGTGTGTGAGGCAACTCCAACACCCCCCTTGAACATCACTATGGTGAAAATAAATAATGGGTCCCGACAATGAGGCCATGTTAGGTACCCAAATACAAAAGATACACTGAAAATAAAGTGAGGAAAGAGGGAAAACCTCATGGGAAACCCCCCCCCTCAAGGTAGAATGTATGTAAAACTAAGAACTACAGTTGCTAGGAAATTGTGTCCTTCACTCCAAGACCACTTCACAGAGAATGGAACTTATGCTGAGTGAAGGTCTTGGTGAAGATGTTTGTCGTCTGTTCTGTTGAAGGAGGTCGATGATACCCTCGTGTACTAAGTCCCATATTTAGTGCATGTGGATCTGGATGTGTCTCATTCGCTGCCTCTAAACTGGATCTCTGTAGAACTTCAGAGTGCTCTGGTTGTCACACCAGATGACGATCGACCAATGAAACTAAATGCCCAACTCAATGAGAAAATGTTGTAGCCACATAGCCTGAATGGTTTTGTTAACTACCCCTCTATACTTTGCCTCGACTGAAGATAGAGAAATGGGAGCTTGCTTCTTTCTCAACGAACTGATAGTCCCAAAACCAAGAGTGAGTGAGTACCGAGATGTGGACATGTGATTAGTGTTATCGCCAGCCCAGCCAAAATCAGTGAACCTGATGAGATCTAATGTAGATTTTGTTGCATAATGAATCTCAAAGGTGAGCTGGTCCGAGGAAAGATCAATACGTCTATATCCATTCACATCATCGTGGTATTCAACAAAGATACACTTATTTCGCTGTGGATCAAGTGCCTTCCTCTTTTAAGAGGGAATCTGAGCCCATGCACGTGAACAAAAAATACAAAATTGGGTCACTTCCGATTTGAGGTTGCTCCAAGCCTCGTAGGGGGTCTTATCCTTGACAGATCTATGGGGAGATCGGTTTTGGATGTATGTTGCACAATTAAGTGCTTCAGCCCATAGTATCTATGGTAGCGACTTTGCATGCAACATCCAAGATGTCATCTCCTTTAGAGATATGTTTTTCCGCTCAACAACTCCATTTTTCCGCGGAGTATAGGGAACTGTGTGCTGCAACTGAATCCCTTCCTCATGGAAAATATTATGGATCTCATGATTGACATACTCTCCCCCGTTATCAATTTAGAGGAATTTGATTTTCTTTTCAGAATATGTCTCAACCAGGGCTTTGAAATCTTTGAGGTGATGAAAGACCTCATATTTTTTCCTGAGAAAGTAAATCCATGTAAAACGTGAGAAATCTTCAACACAAATGAGAACAAACCTTGCTTTGCTGATAGATAGATAAAGAAAAGGACCCATCAGGTCACTATGGATCAGATCTAAAGGCGCAGAAGCTCTCTGAGACTTTCCTTTGTCGAATTTCTCCGGAGGGTGTTTTCAAAGAACAAATCCCTCACATACTCCCTTGGAGAAATGGATGTCTCGTAGACCATCAACCAATATTTTCTTGCTAAGCTGTTGCATATATATATAATTCAAATGTCCAAACCTTTCGTGCCATATCCTACTACTTTCATCAGCATGGGTAAGCACTAAAGCATAATCTTGTTCAATAAACTTAGAAAATGTATACAATCTAGATTGATGATTTACCTCACCAGTTGCAACCCTGAAGTTGGTTTGCATGTCATAGATGTCCACTGCATTTGGTGCGAATATGAATTTCTTACCATTGTTAGAATTCGTCATCTGATACACAGAGAGAAGGTTGGCGAAAAGTTTGGGAACGTGCAGCACATTCTCAAAGCTTCTGTTGGTGAATTCAATCCTTCCTTTTCCGGTGACTTCGACTGAAGAGTTTTCCTCCATCAGAATAGGAAGACCTTTGCATGCATCCAAATAAGAATAGACTGCTTTTGAGGTAGCCATGTGATGTGATACCCCTGAATCTATGATCCAAGCATCGAGAGAGGAGTTGATGACAATCAAGGCATGGCTAGAATTGTCTTTCTTGGGATTCTGATCTTCTGGCTTCTTTTTCTTGGCAACCTCGGAAATGCAATCTCCAAGGTTTTTTTGCTGAAGTATTTGAGTCATTAGATCTATTTGTTTCTGCGTGAATGCATATTCTGGATGGAATCCTTTGTGGTAGTACATGCATTTCACCCCTTTTCTTCCCTATCCACTTTTGTATTTGGAGGCAACGGTGAAGGGTTTTGTGTACCCTTCCTTCTTCGTATGTGCATGGGATTTCCTTTTGTATTTATCTTTAGATTTTTTATATTGATGGCTGCCATCTTGCATAGTAAGTGCATGCGCCTTTGGGCCTTTGATTTTGCCCATGTTGATGAGCTTGGTTTTCTCTCGTGTCAAGGATTCGATAAAGTCATCAAGAGAAGGCATATTCTAGGTGGATCCATAGGCAAATCTGACTGAATGGAATGTGGACACGAACATAGAGAATTCGGGACCAAGTTTGGAGAGAATAGTGAGAACCATTTGTTTCTCCTCCTTATATTTATCAACCTTGCAAGCTTCAAGTTGCAACAGTAAATCCTTGAATTTTGTAAAGAAATCTTGGATATTGTCGAAGCTTTTTGGATCCAATGTGAGAAATTCCACTTCCAACATGTGTCCCCTCATCTCATCCTATTTTCTAAAGAGCCCTTCCAAGGTGGTTCAGGCTTCATTGGGAGTCTTACAGGAAGATATGTGAAAAGGGAGTTCAGGAGAAATACGACTTCAAATTGTTCCGAATGCTTCATCCATTGGATTTAAGTACTTGGATTTTTCTATGGCTGATGTCGGTTCTGTGTCTGTATTCAAGGTTAACATGTTCAATACTCTAGTTTAGAGATGTGTGACTATTTTCTCCTTCCATGCAAAGTAATTGTAAGGTGTAAGAATGAACTCTTTTTGGAAATCCATCTTTTTGTTGTCTTCAATCTTTTGTACCTGCAAAAAGTTTTGGTGTAGATTTTGCTTAGAATTCCATCAGCTATGATACCATGTAAATGTGTTGAACCTGCACATAATAGATCTAGCTCTAAAATACTACACACATTTGCAGCTAGAAATTGAGAAAGAAGAAGAAGGAGAGAAAGAATGGAAGAATTCTCATTAACTGTAATTAATAATTTACACATGATATACTTTGTATAACTCAATGAATGTGCACTGGAGGAGAACCAATGCACCATAGTGGTGGTCTAGATTGATCTTGACACAGACCATTAGTTACGGGAGTGAACTGCCACCTAGTCTAGTCTCTAAGGCAGTTACAGGAGTGAATTGCCACCTAGTTGAGTTAACTAGACAACCAGTCTTCGATTAACTGACTTAAACAAAGTGTAGTTAGGAGTAGATAAAGGAATCAAGGGCAATGCGCCATTCTGGTGATGAAACCAAGGCAAGTGTGCATTAGTATGGTGATGATCCCAACGTTGCATGGTGACAAAACCAATGGAGCATCTAGACTCAACTCAACTAGTCAAACTGAAGTGTCAATTGAAGAGAATATTCTCTAGGTGGAATATTCTCCCCTGAAATATAGGAGACTGGATAATGACTAATTATGAATAATAAACAAGGAAAAGCCTTAGGAAAAAGAAATCCTAGGTGTGTGTGAAGTAACTCCAACAATTCGAACTACTAGTCATGTAATAATAATGATAACAATCCATGGTATGGCTATCTGTTAGATACTCCAAGTACTAATTAGATGTCATTACATAACGTATCGTGTTCCACTCTACTCCACTTTGTATTTAGTGCATATTTAAGGAAGTGTTGTGGCCCACATATAGTTCCATTTTGTAAAGTGTTAAGTACAATGATTCCAAGAGGTCCCCTCATGTCCCTCGACTCTTAAGGGATGAGATAATATCTTGGTAGTCCCAAAGGTTCCCTCGTGGATATAAAGTACTTCAATCATGACAATGAACTTCCAAATGCCAGTTCTATCAATAAATACTATTAGGTGAAAGAATATAAAGGTAGGCCCTCACTCCTCATTTGGAGCATTACAAGTTGGGAGGGAATTAGAGAATTAGTCTAAAGTCTAGTGTGAGTCTAAGGTCTGAGCTTTTGGAATACATATTTGGGTTGCTATGGTTTATTCCCTCCATGCCATTAAAGCTTCCAAGAAATCTTACTAGTCTATGAGATTACC
>JASDQU011175962.1:35138-51075 GCA_032191745.1 Picea mariana
GAGATTATTTTCGCCTACCTACCCTAACTACTCAAATGTACTGCCAATCAAGTGAAATCAAAATTCCAATGCAGCCATGCCAACATTTTACCTACTGCTTGTTGTCTTTGGACATGATTTCTCCTAAGCTTGTTCACTGATAACCCATTTGAGAAGTTATATATGAATTTGAATCTTAGAATTTCAAAAACATTGGGACTGTTCATTGTTTCTAGAAAAAATGCAAATGGATATCCAACACATGCATAAAACAACAATCATGTTTCATTTCTTCCACTGCACTCTTGTTTTTAGGTGATTTACCTTGTTGATCCCCATTAAGAGGATAAAAAATCTGTTGAGACTGTTGTAAATAACAACCTTATGAATCGAAAGACAGTGTTGGCTGAAAAGAAACCACTGGTGTAAAAAAATCCATATCTAATATTGATGTTTATTGGCCATTATTTTCATCTATGAGCTTACAATCCATCCTAAGACTTAAATTTTGATTGTTAGAATTTTCCATATAACAGGCCATAGGGTCATGAAAACCATGAGAGAACATTTCTTTTTGATGAACCAAAATAGAAGGACATGCTTGTTTCACAAGTGTTTGTTGTTCTTGCTCTACTTCTTTAATCCTAAGAACACTTTTAAATGAAATGACAACAATAGGTTTGTCTACTTTTCCATGCATATCAACAAAAACATTCATACATTCTTGAACATTTTCAAATATGACAGCCATATTATGTGTATCAAGGCTATCCTCTTGTTCATCAAACAATTCTGGTTCGGTTTTCTTAACCTTCTGGAAATTTGCTAGAGGACTACCATTTTGAATTTTAAATGAATGAATGGAAATCATTTCTTGTTCATAATCTCCTTGCAAATGTGGAAATATAACAGCATGACCTATTTCGTAATCTATAGTTCTCATAGATGAATATTCAAAGGAATCAAATAGAACAACTGCCTCTTCATTATCCTTCTCTATTTTTGATTGAAAAGTGGTATACAATGTTTTGTTACTTTCCTGAAACTCTAAGTCAGTGGTTCGTCCACTGTTTGAAGTCTTCATAGATGTAGTTTAAAAATCCCCATGTATGTCTAGGCTACTTAGAATTTTAACAACCACATCATTCAGAGGGGAAGAAGGACAACTTTGAAACACTTTGTCTTGCTGGAAATCTTGTTGAATATCTTCATCAAGTTCAGGAGAAGGAAAATGACTTTTAGCAAAAATTTCTTGATTAGCTTCATCTATTTGCTCATGATTTTTTCTTAACCATTCAAGGGAAGAAAAACACAATGGGAGATATTTTTCATTTGCAATTCCATTGCTTTATTCATATTTAACATCATGACTGGAGGGTTTCTGATTTGAAACATTATAAACATTTTTCTTTAGAAATTTAAAAGAAGCAAAGAACAATGGCAAGGCTCTTCCACCTGATTCAAAGTCTTCTTCATTTTCTTTACTACTGTCATATGCATGTTTCTCAATCCTTTTAGATTGTTGAACACACATATTTTTTCAGATTCCTCTTTGACCAATGGCTGCAATTTCTTGTCAATTTATTTCAGTGAATCAACGTTATTTGGCATCAGCACACATTTATTTGTTTCAATGATGATATTATCATTTTCTTTCAACAATTCCAATGAAGAAAAGCATACAGGCAAAGAATTCCCTTCATCTGATTCAATACTTCTTCTCTGTAACTATGATATATAGGTTGATTGCTCTCATTATACTACTGAAAAAAAAACATTTTCTGATAGAGGAAATGCAATTGGTTGTTCTGGGAGGTCATCATCATAATCATCATCATATTCATCATATATAGGAAAATCAACGACATTTTCCATATTGTCTAACAAGAAAAAACTTGGGACATCAACCTGTTATTCAACAAACTGACTTGCAAACTCATCTTCTTGATTATCTACAAATGATTATATGAAACAATCAGCTCCATGCTTGTCATGGGATGGATCATAAACTACATAAGAACCTTCTCTTTCAATAAGTGGGATATAATCCTTTGCAAAATCATTTACATTTAAGAATTCAAGAGGACCTATGATATCATCAATTTTATGTTAAAAATTCTAGTCAAATGTTCGTTGTTCATATTCTTTCTCATATCTTGGAACACCCAACCCTTCACTTTGATTATGTTCACATGCTATGATATTGTGTTGGATCTCCTGAGCATCATTAAACATTTTTTGTAAGGCCTTAGGTCTTATTTCCATTAGGAGGAAAGACAAATATGGGTGAAGAGTACTGGCATATTGGAGCATGGCAACAACTTCGGTGGGTTGAATTTCTTTGGGTAGATCATAATAAATACTGGAAAACCTTTTACTGAATGTGGAAATATTATCATTGCTTTTCCTTTTCAAGGCATAGAATTATGTAAGATGTAGGTCTAGAGATTTATTCTTACCCCAGAACTTCGAAAAAACACTCTTCAATTCTTTCCATGAGCTAATTGTCCTTGGTTGAAAATGTTTAAACCATTCTTTGGTATCTCCTTTTAAGGATTGAGAGAAAGCGCTCATACAAACATTGTCATGGTCAAACTATTGGATGTGTTTTTCGGCTGTGATGGCACCGAGTTCTCCATAAAACACATGTAGGTAGTCATAGTGCTTTGGAGGATCATCACGAAGGATGTGGGGTAATTTTAAGGGTATGTATCTGTGTTGGGACTTGGAGGGTGTTGGATCATGTACAAAAGGTGAAATTTCACCCTTGGTTTTATGATGCTTATCAACTTGGTTGTGGTCATCACATGGCTCAGATGGGAGATTTTGATCAAAATCAATAATAAACTGAGGAGATATATGTATAATTTTAAGAGGAGGATATACAATTTCAATATTATCATGATCATCATTTGCATGCAACAAGTAAAGAAAAAATTGTTTAACATGTTCAGGAAAGGACAGAAGGTAATTAATAACATAAAATATAATGTCTTGGAAAAAATCAGTTTTAGGTACTTGTTATCTCCCATGATATCTTTTCATACCTCTATCAAGGGATGTCATCTTCGAACAATGGAGTTGTCAATGATGTTTTGGAAATTGGATTCTGCATTGAGAGTGGAGCCACCAACAAAAATTTAAATTTCTGGATTCTTCTACCAGTGGAATCACCTTCAAATTGATTTTTTTGATATGTGGAGTTGCCAGATCAGCAATACAACCAATATGTCCCTAAGTGTCTGTTGTTCTCAGACATTAGAACTCAAACATATTTTTCTTTCCCAAGGAAAAATTTTCAATTTCATCCCCGAAAATGATGCCAAAATGTTAGCACTCCGTAAATTTGTCTGGATGGAAGACACACGATAGAGGTAACTATTTCAACCAACTTTAGGTTGGATTATGACCCTTCCAACTAGAGAGGGCTCTCTCGGACATACAATTATTTGGGATATTCAAAATATTTGGCAATGTGTGAACAAAGGTCAGATTCTTCCATGGTGTAAAATTTAAAGGTGGTAGGACAAAACAATAGACCAGAGAAATTGAGCAATGGGGTTTGTTCCTGAAAACGTATGAAGAGTTATAATCTAAGTATTTCCAGAGGGAACAGAGCCAAAATAGGTATGATGTTTATCCAAATAAGTAATATGAGATGGGAGAGGAGAGGAGAGGAAAGACTACTATCAACAAGAGGTGTCTAATAGAGGGAGAATCTCTAGGTGAAGCATTAGAAGAGGAAACATGAGGGCTGAATACTACAAACATAGCACTGATCACAAGTGAAATATGAAATATTAACCAAAAATACATAACAAGTATAATCGATATGAGAAGGAGCACCAACAAAATTGAATTCCTTCCATTATTTAAATATTATTAAGAGAAACAAAAACAAATTCATGAATATGAAGGACATGAAAACACATTGAACATCAACACCATGATGAATCTCTACTATCTAAGAAAAATGTTATTTGCTTATATTAAAGTTCATAAGAAATTACAAAGTTCTCTTGCTGCGAGGGCATGCTCCTCTCCGGTAATTCCAACACTTCATTTATCTTTTTGATAGTATATATAGATAAATTACATATGGAATTCAAAATGGATCAACTTCTCCAAGATTCCAAAAACAAATATTTTCCACGGAAGGAGTAACGTACAACAACTAAACTCCTATATCCTAGGGAACATTATAATAAAAAACTGACATATTCGAGATTTTACCCTAAATGCCACTTGTTTGCATCATCATAAAATTTCATGAAAGATACTTAATTTGGCTTGCAATATATTTCATATTTGCAATTTCTTCCTTTAAGGTGTCAAGCCAATCAGGTTGGTTTTCTCCAATACCTTTAAATGCTTCATCTTTAACCTATGTCTTCTATCGTTTTCTCCTATTCCTCTTGACACCTTGCATGTGGTACTCATATATGTATCCATTGATGATTAAATATTTCATGATAGGATTTAGTTTGATTCCTTCACCTAAATCTGTTTCATCTCCAAGCTTTGTGTGAAATTTTGTTTCCAATATTCGTGCAACAATATTTTCTTTCCTCTTCATTGATAATTTTGTCAGATTATTTGAAAATCCTGGTTTGTTGAAGGCCACTAAATCTGTCTTCTCCATTTCCTCTATTTTTCTCGGAAGCACGAGATTACCTCCCTTAGCTATACAAGAATTAAATGAATGATTTGATTTTGTGGTTACCATATTCTAGAATAAAATGTTAGTCACCAGCAAGAGAGCAATGTCACCCATGTTTTGAATGACAGTCATCATTGAGTGCTAATCATGAGCTACTAATGAAAGTCCTTGCATGGACAATGTATTATCATGTTCATCCATTGATTTGAAATGATGAGCCTTCAAATTAGTTTTTTGGCGGTGCTCACCCAACATCACATGGATGAAAAGTACCCAAACAAGTGTCTTGAAGTTATTTAACTAGCCATCAACATTTCCTTTCCACATGCGACCCTTGGATTTGACATATTCAATGATATTTTGACACATGACATTAGGGTTTGATTGAGCGGTTTGGATCTCACTTTATTTCCCCCCCAATATGTATCCAATGGTGCCACGTGCCCTCAAGATGAAACCATGGTATTCCTATTGGCCTGCTTTCAAAATATTAACCTCCCCGTTAATTATCATCTCGATATGCTCCATGACCGTCAATCTATAGCACCCATGATCTGTGACTTTCTAGGTCCCTTCAACTTCACCATTCCACTAGATTTAGCCCTATCCGCTAGATGTGGCCCCGTCTTCTAGTCTATATCTCCTCTATACCAATTTAGCCTCCTGCTAAGTCTCGAGACATGGACTCCATATTAATTTTTTTTTACAGTGATAACAGTACCTTCAGTGTTGGTATTTGATAATGTTCGATGTTTCTCTTCCACTCTCTTAACTAAATTTTATTTAGTAAAGGGATTATTATACGGTAATATTCCAACTATTATCCACAATGGAGTGGCATCGTCAATTATACTAATAAAAATATGATAATAATTCTTAAGAGAATAGTAGTTGAAAATCATCAGAACTTGAGAGAATAAAGGCCCTTTCCATGGAATGTAAACAATTGAGTGATTGAAGTGCCCAGGTGCATGAGCGACTCATTGAGAATCTAGAACTGAAGACAATGGAGTCACAACTCCAAGAGGAGAAGTATCAAGAAGAAAAAATATAGGCACAATTGAATCCCCTGTCAGCTTCTGAAAGAATGAAGCAATCCCAAGAGTAGCGCATTGCCTAGTAGTAGATCCATACCATTTAGAGAAAAGTCATGGAAGTGACTCAGAGGCTCCAACCCATACATGATGAGGCTTACCAAATGTTCACAGAGATCAAAGGCCATGGAGAAGAACTGGAGCAAGCCATCACTACAACTAAACATCTCCTAGAGGGACTTGTCAATGAAGCAGTCATCCAAGAGTTCATTGAACAGGAGGTCGTGGCACATCAACAAGTCAAAGTTTCTTGGGGAAAGATCGAGGCTTTTGAGGTAGAATTATCCAGATAAGAGAGACTTGGGATGAGTCACATGTGAGTGTTCAGGGCCTATTGTCCCTTAACCAAGTTTTGATGATCGTTGGTCATGTGTGACCTATTTTTGGGACTTCGACAAACTGTTGAAGGTGGAGAGCAAGATGAAGCGTATATCGCGGGATATCGGTCCCCTTTTAGGGATTTTTGGGATTTGGGGATTATGTAATGGGTATGGGGATGTCGTCCCATGGGTTTAACCACACTTAGGCTCGATTTTGTAATGTATAAATAATTTTCTAGGCGATGTAAGAAGAGGTCAGTGTGCTAAGTGCTAAGTGTGAATTGTTAAGTGCAAGTAGCGAATGTAATGGCTTTGTGCATGTTGTGTGATACTTGCAGAGTTAATTGCAAGTGATTGAAGAGACTGTCTGTAGGATTTGTGTTGTAACCTATCTTAGGAAGGAGGATCTAGAAAAGAGTGCACAAATCTCCTGTCCTCTGCAAAGTTGATCTGAAGGCTCTGTGCATGTAATTAATTGAAGAAGCTAATACAGAAGACAAAGAGTTGGTGGACATAGCCCCAGGGTGGGGGTGAACCATGTACATGTTGTGTTGCTCTGCTTTGTGTGATGTATTGATGTGGTTATATGTTAATTTTCTTAGTTCTTGAATATAGTATATCTGGTTGAAAACTATGATGCTTTGTAATGAGGATTTATCCATGAAGTAAATAATAGTTAAATATTGATGATCTATATTGTTAAGTGCTTTGTTAAGGTGTTACAATCACATATCCATGTCCCAGCTAAGGTTGTAGACATTGGAGTCCTGCAACCACCCCTTCCTCTACCTCGGGTGAGACTTCATCTGCTTTGCAGGTGTTTTTGAAAGGGTTGGTAGTTAGGATTTGTTGGTGCGCTCTTGAGTGTTGAACCCTAGGTCTACCCCTTTCCAACAAATATCGAACCAACACAAAGTATCATTTTAGTACCAAACCAACATAGAGTATCGTTTTAGTACCAGACCAACGCATACACTGTTTTAGTACCAGACCAACACAGAGACTATTTTTTCTTCAGTACCGGATGAAGATTTGAAAAGGTAACTGGAATATTATAGGATTCTCTTTTTTTCAAAACATGTTCTAAGGTCAAGATGGCGTAGATGTTGGCACTTACTAATGTGAATTTGTTTTGGTGATGCATAATGCTAGAAAACTACAAACAACACACAAGTACAAGAATGTTGAAATTACAACAAAAGTGTGATAAAATGAGGAAAAAGAATCGAATGATTAGGCTCCAAGCTCTGTAAAAAGAAGGAAACTATAGATGGACAACCTCATGTAGATATGTAAAAACCTCCTTGTTTTGGAACCAGAATAACCACGGATTTTGTTGCCACTTTCATTTTATTGGAAAGGGAATCCTAAATACTACTATCCTGTGGATTTTTCTCAAGCCCAGGTCAGTTAATTCTCGCCGGTGTTTTAAATTTTTAGGAGTCTGAAAAACTTTAAGAAAACTCCATCTATTGTCCTATGGATTTTTCTCAAGCCTAGATTAGTTAATGCTTGCTGGTGTTTTCAATTTTAAGGAATCTGAAAAACTTAAAGTAAACTCCATATACTGTCCTGTGGATTTCTCTCGAGCCCATATCTATTAGTGCTCTCTCGTGTTTTCAATTTTAAGGAGTCTGAATAACTTAAACAAAACTCCATATTGCTCCTTTTCCATGAGTAATCTACTAGGGTTGGATAAAGGAATAAACTTACACTTGGCAGATGTCCTCGTTATTTATTATCTACATGAGAACATAATTAGCTTTCTCTTTTGTTAGTAACACCATAATCACTAACAACACACCTATATACATATATGTACAAAGTTGAATTAAATCACACAACAAAACTTACCATGGTGGATCAGCAAAAGGAAAACTCCTCTTGCTTACCAATTTCATTTCATAATTTTGAAGACCCTGTTTGATAAAATCCTCTTTAGATAGAGGCTTATGATAAACTTTTAATCGATGCCTATTTACAACAAAGGAGGTCTGATATTCATCAATGGTTTTTATCTTTACTAAACCATTTTCATAAACTGTGTCTACTTCATAGGTTCCCAACCATTGAGTGGACAATTTACCCTTGAAATTATTGAACCTGATGTCATACATCTGGGCCCAATCACTTGGCTGGAAAGATTTCTTCTTGATGTACTGATCATTCCATTTAGTCCTTTGTTCTTGAATGAGTGTAGTCCTCTGAAGAGAATCCTTTCTTATTTCATCAAGCTCATTCAACTGCAATATCCTCTGTTTTTTAGCTTCATCCAAATACATCCCCAATTGCATAGTAGTCCTGAAGGTTTTACTTGAAATTCTATCGGAAGAACACTTGCTTCTCATACACCAATTCATAAGGTTTATGGCCTATTGTGTTTCTCCAAGTTGTTCTATAGGCCCACAAGGCTTCATGCAACCGATCAACCCTGTCTTTATGGTGTAACTGAACTATCTTGGTAAGTATGGCCTCCATCACTTTGTTAGTTGATTCCACTTGTATGTTTGCTTGGGGGTGATAAGGTGAGGATTTTTTATGTCTAATATGATATTGTTCAATAATGGATTTGACCAAATTGGATGTAAATTGGGTTCCTTGGTCTATCACTATTTATTGACGCACACCAAAATGAGTAAATATATATTCAAATAGAAAATCAACAACATATTGTTCATTTGTAGAATACAAAGCTTTAGCCTCTACTCATTTAGTCACATAATATGTAGAGACCAGTATGTACCTTCTCCTTCGAGACATGGGGTTGATAGTTCTTACAAAGTCCAACACCCATTTCTCAAAAGGTTTAACTACTACCTGAGCTTGGAGAGGAATCTCATCACTTGCAATTGGTTTCCCCATCCTCTTACAATCATCACAACTAGCCACATACTTCTTTTCATCCCTAAAAATGGTTTGCCAATAGTAGCCTGACTGTAGTATTTTGTATGTTGTCCTCTTATCATAAAAATGGCCTCCACATGGGCCATCATGGTAGGATTTGAATATGCCATACATATCATCCTCCCATACACATCTTCTAATCACCAAATCAGGTCCTGTACATTATAGACAATCATCATGCAACATATAATTTGCACTCAGTTTAATAATCCTCTGTTTTTCTTGAGAGGACAGATTCTGAGATAATTTCCCTGTTACAAAATAGTTATCCACGTCTGCATACCAATGAATGTAATTAGAAATAGCAAACAAACTTTCATCCGGAAAATTGTCATCCACTGGTGCATTATCACCTCTATGAATAGGTATAGATAGGAAATCAACAACAAGTTTATCTTTTCCAGGTCTGTAAATGATAGTAATATTGAATTATTGCAAGAATAGTAGCCATAGAGTAACTATAATATTTGTCACATGTTTATTCATTAAAAACCTAATGGTTGAGTGGTCTATGTGTACAAAAACCTCATACCCTATTATGTGGTGTTTGAATTTATTAATTCCATGAACTAGTGATAAGAATTTCTTTTCAGTGAAAATATAACTTACTTCTATAGGGGATAGATTTTTGTTGATAAAGTATATAGCCTAAGGAAGTTAGTTTTATCTTTTCCTAGAACAACCCCCAAAGTTGCATCCGAGGCAACAATGCAGATATGAAAGGGGAGAGACTAGTTTGGTCCTCTTTAAATAGGGGCACTTGAAAGATTTTTCTTTAAAATTTCAAAAGAAATATGGCATTGCTCATAACAATGAAATTTAACCTCTTTTGCTAATAATTTGAACAGTGGGGTAGCTAATTTTGTAAAATTTTGAATGAATATACTATAATATCCAACATGCCCTAAGAGGTTTCTAACTTCTTTCTAGGAGCTAGGGATTCCGATTTGAGAAATAATGTCAATTTTGGCAGGGTCTACCCATATTCCGGTACCAGAAATATGATGGCCCAAGACAATCCCTTCAGTGAGAAACATTCTATATTTTTCATGGATGAGGGAAAGGTTAGTCTCTCTCCACTTGATCAATACTTTCTCCAAATTTTCTAGTGCTTGTTGGAAATCATCCCCATATATTATGAAGTTGTCCATATAGGCTTCTACAGAGTCATGGGTTAAATAATAAAAAATGGTTAGGAAAACCTTCTGGAAGGTGGCATGGGAATTACAAAAATGAAAGTGAAGAACCCTATAAGAATAAGTACCCCATGGGAAATTAAATGTCATTTTCTCCTAATCTTCAAGGGAATTTTGGATCTGGTTATACCCTCTAAACCCATCTAAGAAACAAAATTACCTCTTCCTAGACAAGGTGTACAAGACCTGGTCTATGAAAGACAAAGGAAAATAATCTCTATAGGTAGCCTTGTTAAACTCTCTAAAGTCCACACAAATCCTCCATTTTCCATTCTTCTTAGGGACAATAACTAATGGGGATACCCACTTGCTATCTGAAATAGGGTAAATAAAATTTACATGTAGGAGTTTTTGGAGCTCTTCTTTCACTATATATTTTAAGGTTGGATTCATTCTTCTATGGGGCTTCCTAATAGGTCTAATTTGATCATTGGTGTAAATATGGTGCATATAGGTATCCAAGTGAATTCCTTTCATGTCAGAGTAATCGTATGCAAAATCATTGGACTGTCCTTGAATCATTTGGATCAATTTTTGTTGTTGATATGTAGAGATTTTCCAGGACTAATTTCAACCGTCCAAACATTTGACTCTTATTATTCATTTATTTCTAATATAGTGAATAGTCTAGAAGTGGAGGAATGGTAGACCTCCTAAAATTTAGGGTTGAAAATATGTGTAAATTCTAGAAAAGATTGAGGATACTCAATACATTTTGTATTGGCTAAAAATAGGATTAAAATCTATTCTTCAGTTTTTTATTGAACTCCCTTTTCTTTCTCAAGTGTTAACAAGAGTTGAGCATAGTTATCCTCCCCATAGGGATTCTCCAATCATAAAGTAACTTCAGTGGCTGGTTGGGTAGGATGAAAGATAATAAGTCTCTGACTGTGGGTCCCATTAGAAATTGACATCTCGCTAGACTGACAACTAATAAATGCATCAGTAGTGGCCAAAGAAGGTCGAACAATAACAACGGTATATCAAGGTTTGGAGGATTTTGAATGAATTACCAAGAAGTCCATAGGATACTCCAAGGAGACTAAGGTAATTGTTACATCATATAGACTTCCAGCTGGGCTAATGAATGATTTGTCTACCAATTATAGCAAGGTATGTCTTGGCCTTAAGTGATTTATTTGCACCATTCGCATGGTGTCAATAGTCATAACATTTATTTATGCTCCTAGATCAATAAGTGTATTTGACAAATAAATACTATTAATTTCTATAGTCACCACTAGATTTCCTGGATCATTATATTTGTTGGATTACTGAGAGGGGGGGTGAATCAACAATAGAGCAATTTAATCCTTTTTAACCATATACTACAAGTGTTATATCAATGTAGCATTATCATCCAATAACTACAGAGTAAATAAGCAATGAACAAATGAACAATTATACACATACATGGTACACTAGTGTTTTACGTGGAAACCCAAAGCGGGAGAAAACCACATAATGCTTTTTCTTATATGTCTTGAAGAATTACATTCATTGGAAGCACCAACTTCATTTGTTTTCCAGTTGCAACGAGAAGGAGGCTAAAACCCCCTATGTTCTCCGGCTACAACTAGAAGGTGGCTACAACCACCTGTCCTTGCCCCGTCCAAATGCCTTAAAGTAGAAGTATAATGATGGAACCACTGTCACACTATCACTATGATATTTATCGCTATAAACTTGTACCAATAAATCTGATCCATGCATTAATCATGCATCAACCTGTACCTCAACCTATAATCAACATGTACCATAAAAAATTGCATCAACCATGCACCAACCTGTACCAAACAACTTGTAATCAACCTGTACCATAAAAAAGTGCATCCAACCATGTATCAAGTATGTACCAATCATCTGTCAACTACTCATCAACGATGACTCATCAATATGTACGAACATCATCAAATATACACCTCATGTATGTGCCAAATCATCAACTACTTGTTTCAACCATGTACCCAACATGTACCTTGACCAAAATCCCTCATCAATTTCATCATCCAAATATGATCTG
This sequence comes from Picea mariana, assembly GCA_032191745.1. Classification (NCBI taxonomy): domain Eukaryota; kingdom Viridiplantae; phylum Streptophyta; class Pinopsida; order Pinales; family Pinaceae; genus Picea; species Picea mariana. The sequence continues at coordinate 47,315 of JASDQU011175962.1, forward strand.
TAATCCTGTAATAGACCTGGTGTATATGATCACAAACCTGCAAACCTTCCTTAACTTTCACAACAAGAGACTAGCATCTTCATCAAACTTTTCTTTAGTCTCACATGACTAGTTTGGGATTAGTCAACAACCCTAACTTGAAATAATCATAACTATGTTCATGTAATGAATAAAGATATGATTTTGCTATTTTTGGGCGGTTTTTGCTATTTTTAGTGGATTTTTCTATTTTTAGCAGTTTACTAAAAATAATCCCGGTTTTAGGGATTAGGGTTTTGGTATCTATAGAATACCTAAAAACATTGTATATATTGTATAGTGAATGGTGTAATTCGATATAATGAATATAAGAAAGTGTAATGCCCCCATTCCGGGCTAGGTAGGTGCTACTTCATAGAACAACAATCTCATACTTAATTCTATATATAAGACATGCATTTAAGAAAATGAAACACATTTAAACTTAGAATAAATATAAGAATTACTGCTATTATAAATAATCAATGGCTTTAACATTAATTCATATGCACAGTAGAATACAAATATAAATACACAGACATGCAAAAACATAATTAAAACATCATCTGGTACTTATCTTTGAAACGATGGTAATTCCACTAACCACATGCAGGCCTTCCATGAACCTCCCAGCCTTAAACCTTGCTTCTCATCAAGCTTATTAGTGGGTCACCCCCGATCTAGGACTAAGCTCCACCCCAAGGCAAGGAATCCTAGGCTAGGCTGAGGTTACAGGGAAAAACAACACATAATGACTGGAAGGATTCTTCCCAAGATGCCATCTTATGCCCACTACTCCCAGACTCTCATTCCCCACATGCCTTCTCCACCCCAGGAGTATGCACCTTCTCTATCACCTAGACAATCCTTCAGCTACTAACCTCCCTTGCCTTGGGTTTCATCAATAGGCCGGATCAGGAAGTCTCAGAGCCCGAAGCTAGTGCTGGACACTCTCTAGAAGAAACCACTTCCCAACAAACTCTCTCACCTAGAAAGAGTTGCTCACAGGCCTGACAACCTGCCTCTTCCATCAACAATCACCTTCCTTACATGGAGAGAGGTTACACATAGGATCAACATGAACTTACACTAGCTAGTAAGCCACACGCAGTCCAGCACTGCGTGGCCACAAGAGCCAACTGGGAAAACATACACGGTCTTCCCAAACAAGCTCCGCAATCATGGGATAGACTCACGATTTTGGTTTCGGGATTGTACCAAGTGTACAAAGATCCCATGCATAGGATCAAACTATTCAGATAGAGGTTGTACCGGCTATCTCAGAAATCAACACAGGCTTTTCAATTTTTAGGGATGCACCAGGGTATTCTTGCAGAGGTCAGAGCGTTCACATTCAGACTGTCAGGTAGAATGGAGGCAGAACCCCCATCAACGCTCAATTAAAAAATTTTAACTCCATGCACTTGGGTTGACACTTGTCACCCATGAAACTGCATGCATTCCATCAGCATGCATTCCTCCCCATTTGGAAGTCACTTGTCATTCCAAAAGAACTTAGGATAAAACATATATTTCACATGGTCTTTTTGGAATAATATTAAAATATTATTCCCAAGGACTTAATCTCCTAGGATCAACACTTATCCCCTCTTCCCACCTTCCAACCCCTAATCCCTTGCCCACTCTATGGAAGATTAGTCTCCCATCACTCATTCATCATGGTCGGTCTGCACGCGGTGGTGTTTATATTTTTATTAATAATGTGCAAAGATACATGTACAAAATTAGGCTCTTGGCCTTCAACACTTAGGCTCTCTATCCTAATAATCACATAATCCCACCATCTTATATTAACTTGGCTCACCAACCTATAAAACATAATTACAATTCATTTCATAAACATGATTTACACCAGGGCTCGGCCTTGGGGACATTACAATCCCCCTCCCTTATTTTTGCACTGTCCTCAGTGCAACTTTCACACAACATCAACAAGATTTCCAAAATATTAAAAAATATGCGGGTATTACACTCGTATAGCATCCTCATGCTCCCATGTCACATCCTCAGGATCGTACCAGGTATGTTATGGGATAAATTCATGAGTGTGGACACAGACCAATCTCCCTAGATCCACCTGGATCTAGAACAAATCATGACAGAATACTACACTTTCCCTAGATCTAACCTATTGAATTAACTAAGAGATAAAAGGTCATGGGCTTACCTTATGAACGCTTTCCTTTAGTCTCTGTTGTTCCAGGATTTTACTCCAATGCTCTTGTGCCGTCCGAATCAGAACAGAACAAACCAATCAAAGCAAATGTAGATTAATATATTCAAAGGCTAGTCTATACATATGATCAAGGAATTATGTAATAAAAATGACATCATCTTTATGGGAAAGGGACATATTGATATATTATATTAATTGAAAGAGAAACTTACAACCTGAGCCTTGATGTCATAGGTCTCCTTTTGATGGCTCCAAGCTCTGATACACACACTTGCTCATGCATGAAGGAATTCTACCACTTGTGATGACTTTGCTATTGTCTCTTGCTACTGTAGCATCAATTCTCCATACAGTCTTGCACTAATTCTATAATCAATCTCTTGCTAGCTTGCTTCTTATTGAACTTCTAACCATTTCCATGAGAAATCTCCTCAATATATAGGAAGAGATAGATTAGTTACTTGGATAGGGAATGATCCCAAGATATCTGGAAAGTCAGTACTTTGCCAACCATTCGAAAGCCAACTCACCCTTATAGAAGATTCCTTCTAGAAGGATCGAGAACTTATCCATTTTCCTTCTTTAAAAACATGTTCGCACCCTGACCATGAGTACAGTGCGAGAAGTTCGCACCCCAGTTGAATGCAGCCTGCGAGAATTAAGAATTCTCGTAGGAGAGTATATATGCAGCCTGCGAACTATCTTTAAAATATGATTTCTGGAAGCTGATAAGTGTAACCTTTCTCATAGAAATGTTCTTGGTAAAGAGCTTGATTATTCCATCATCATGTCATTATCATTGCATCATCGCAATGACCAAAATTACGGATAACAGAATGCCCCCCAAAGTCTGAGAGCAGAACTAGTGACAGTCGATAGACTTTGTAAGTTTCATGTGTGTGTCAAGAACCAAGAGCACATCTAATCAGAGACCTACAAACATCCAAGCATCAACGGGATATCAATTATACCCATTCCTAAGGTAGGAATTCCCATACTCAGATCATAGACTAATGACATCATAAATCAAGGTCATTGCCACCAATCATACACTGTGGATCCATGTCGTCACTGTATAGCACAGCCACCTGAATACACTGTGAATCTGTGCGACAAATTTTTAGTCAAGACGACACAGCCATGAAACATACACAGTGGATCTATGTGTCGCAAATCATGTATACCCTATCGCAACCTGGATCGCAAAGACATTATCCAGGGTCTTCAATCCCGTCGCCCAAAGTATGAATCTGACCATGTGATTACATGTGTCGAAGTCAAACATGGTAGAAACCACTTGATTATCGGTCATTGATGTAACCGTTAACAAGTGCGAGTGAAATCACCATTAATGTCAATGACTCCCAAGGTACTGTTATAAGCAAAATCTGTCCGTAGGGACGGATCCGACCTATCCGGCTGTGAAGCCGGTTACAGCCCCTTTGGTAGCTCGGCACGAGGCAGAGGCTACCCGCACCTCAAGTGGTCCTTCGCCTGAGGCGGTAAAGAAGGGGAAGAAGAAAGGTGAAAGACTTACAAGAAGTCC